>KZ882096.1:18569-30005 GCA_003456935.1 Machilis hrabei
TATTAGCTTGCACGTTTCCCAAATAAAAGTGAGCCTTTCTTTTATTACCTCTGAAAGAAGTCACTGTGGGGTTTGCCCCAAACACTACCTGTCGAGATCTCCCGGCACTAGGATTCTTCCCAGCTATAGGATTCTTTGGTCTACCTGCTGTGTTGTCTGTTTCTGTCTTGGGATTCAACTTAACTTTTTCAGCATATGTCTGTTGATGTTGGATCTTATCAACGTTTGATTCAATCCTGTTGACTGATTTGTCATCAATAGCTTGCATGATGGCATCTTCATTAATAATGTCAACATTGGGATAAAGATATCTACTTTCAGTATTTTTTGAAACACTCGCACTTTTATTTTCATTTTTCGTACTTGCGGCCTTAACCACACACTCTGACACACATAGTTCCTTCTTCCTTCTGTCAGTTATACAGACGTCATTTCCTGTTTGCTGACTTAACTGTTTTGATAAAGTTCNCTCAATGTATTTCAGTTTTTGTTGTGACTCGCATAATTCCTCATTAGTTTTAGTAAAAAGTATATTCAATTCATACAATTTATCACCTAGTAATAAGTTGTTATGAGTTAACTCCTTAAGTTTATCCAGGATTACTGGCAACATGCCCAATTTATCCATCACGTCACAAGTACGATCGTCATTTATTTTCTTGTTGGCGTACAGTGTTTCCAAGCAAGCCTGGCAGAACCATTTTACCGTATCATCCAAATCTGTTATTGATTTATACTCTTCAGTATTTATATCTACACAACCCATATGGAACCATTTTCCACATTTGCCATCACAGAACAAACCATTAGTTTTAACTTTTTTGTCACATTTCCCACAGAGCTCAGTAGCACCTGTACTTCCTTTCGCCATGACACACACCTCATTAATAAGNGAGTCTTCAGTTAAGTGGAAAATTACAGAGTGTTACTCCTNATGTGCCCTATCCTATTCCATGATTTACTAGGTCTGGTCGCCTGAGAAAATAAATGTGTATAAATGGAACAAAATATCTTAAAAACCTTTATCCACTTTTTGTGCTATTGCAAGTAACAAAAAATAGATTTATTATACCCCCACTTGTGTTAAGACTTGACTGAACATACCATTTGTACTACTTGTTGTTATTGTAGACTTAATGTGTACAAAAAATATNCTTTTCGTTGTTTTAATTAATTGATTGATTGTTAGAATTGCGAGGTCTTATTTTTAATTAANCATATAGGCATTGAAATCCGTTTAATGATGGTGAAATTAAAAACAAATTACGAGCAATGTATAGAATTCTTCTGGTTTGAAGTGTGCACAGCACAAGACGTCTATATTTAGGCACAGTATTTGTATGCTTTGCCGCTATTTTCCAATTTTTTTTATCTCAGTCCTTGGGAAATGTATGGCCATCGTTTTGGGTACAAACAATGCCGTTAAGCAGTGTCACCATATGGCAGAGTTTGGCAGTTGCCTTCCCCGTTAGTTTTATTTTGTACGGTAAACCGTGAAATGGAGTAACAAATTGTTATATCTGAATACGAATGGAATNGAGAAGAAAAATAATAACTGTCGGCTTGACTAGAACTTGAACTTTGAAATAGTGGCTAATTGTGATGGCTTGGTGAGAAAATTCATTATACTTATTAGTGGGTACGACTGATCTTCGATTATGTTGCAGTAGTCCTCACCATTCAGACATTTTTTGCTTGCTGCCTAAAGAAGTCTCAGCAGAAGATTCTCCACCCCTTTGTAAATGCCTCTAATTTGGAAGGTCTGCACTGCCTCATCTTGTTTTCTTCAGATGTGGGGCCAGAGAAAACCTGAACTTGTGAAATCAACAAACCTATTGCTTGNCGTGAATGTCCCAGTGTTGGTGCTCATGATATATTGTCTGCAATTGTTTGTGTCTAGCAGTGAACATGGGATAGTGAATATGTCTTTGATACCTGTACCTTAACCAGTGCAGAGTGTAATGGAAAGTGGTGTGCTGGGTACTCCAATAAACCAGGCAGTCACTTTCATGCTGGTCAGGCGGTAAGTCTGTACCAGCCATTACATTTATTTCTCAAGCTGATTCTGTTCACTATTGAAGTATTACAGTGCCATTTTTCATCACAGCCAGGCAGTTAATTATTACTTTCTGTAATGCAAGGTAGCCACTGATCATAGTAGTTACAAGATGTTGACATACAGCGTTTGAATTTCACAGGTTTTCAAATTTTTATTATGATTATTATAATATAAGTTGAAGTAAATAATGTGTACTGTTCATATTTTCACCCTCTCATAGTTATGAAGTGAGCTGGCTGGCTTAGTTGCAATGAATTAACCCTAACCGCCACACTTCAGGATTTTATCTGTGACGATTGTGTGCCGTGAAATTTAAGTAGGTTGAATTTTTATGCTGCACAACAATGTTAATACGATTGATGCAGGATAAACATGACGATACTCTGCAAAAANTTTTATTTGGATTTAATGTTTTGATTTTTGTAGACTGCAAACGACTGCTCGAACTTCAAGAATTTAAAATGAGCTGATAGGGATTGCTTGTTGAGTTGTTTTCCAAGACTGCAAACTGATTAGCCCAGTGCAGATGGTTGTGAGATTTGATCCAATGTTTGGAAACCAGTCACAGCAGAATATCATTCTGTCTGCAACCAGTGGAGATCATGTGGTTAGATGAGTCACATGTTTCCCTTGACAGCTTCAAATTTTTACAGGAATTGTCTGCTTTCCAACAAGTTTTGTAAGTCTAACATTTGACAGAATTTATTACAAGCTTTCCCCTGGCTAATGGGATGTTTAGTATTAGAAATGGAAGCATTTGTTATAAAACACAATGACTTCTATATGTGTTGTAAATTCACCAGGTACACATCTAAATTAGATTCAAGTCATTACTGGTTTATTCAGAGCAGGTACGCACAAAAAAAAAAATAAGTGATTACTGGTTATCGTTGGGTTGCCTTAAACAACAATAATAATAATGTCTAAAACAAATCACCCACCCCTGTTGACTAGAATGCAACTTATATACAAAAATGATAATACTTGATATATTAATGTCATATCTAGGAACATTTTATTTCTGTAAATGTAAGGTCAGCTTAATGTATGATCTGTTTCAGGAGGCTGGAATTCCCATTGATATGGTNGGAGGTGTGAGTATTGGTGCTTTCATGGGCGCTTTATGGTGTCAAGAGAGGAACATCTGCACAATGACACAGAAAGCAAGGGATTGGTCAAATGTAAGTTTTATCAAATGTAACCTGGACTTTTATTTTTTACAAAAGATGTGGGTAGTAGAAGAATGAAACTGTTTTGTATGCATTTGGTGACATAGCTTGTGCATTACTAGAAGCCCGCGTTTTTCGCATCAAGCGATAAAGCAACTTCAATTGTGGAGAATTCAAGCAAATGTGTGTTACAGGTGGTAAAATGGCACATTTTCTACTTTAATGAGGTCACAATATAAAGCCATATTTAGAATATAGTGAGATAATTGTCATTAAAAGCGACAGTATGCGAAAAGTTTNATTTCTTGTCTCTAACGTTATTTATCAGCCTCTCTTTTTCCCGTTTTCGTGAATCTGTTCATAGATTACGAAATAGCCCGAGGCGAAAGAACGGGGAGTCGTGTACGAGTCGATTCCACGAGACCGAGGTCGCAACACTGACGAGAGAAAGCGGTGTGCAGACGAGACCGACAATCACCGCGAGGGAGTAAATAAATATTTGAACGTAGCCAGTGTCGGATGGTGGCGNGGTTTAATCAAAGGGGGTTGTAGACGTTTGAAATGTACAAAAGTGTCGCAGTGATAAATATTAAGCTTTGTAATTGAAGCCCTCACTTCAAATTTGTTACCTTTGTCCAATTCAAACTGTGAAAGAATATTTTTTTTTTTAAATACGCTCTTGCCATTAATGTCAGGAGAACAGGAATGAGAAGTGAATGGGTTGAAATGAGCAATTCACTTTACTTTAACAACNAGACATTTTACCATTTTTCTAATATTGCATACTAACCAAAAATACTGTATTCTTTTTAGGGGGTTGGAACGTATATTTTTTAATATTAATAGTGAATGCTCGTATTGAATGCCGTTGAAAAAAAATGTATGTTCACTGGTGTGCAAGACATTTTGAAATAAGTGAATGTGGAGGCAGATCTGTCCATTACAAATCAAATTATTCAGTGAAGGATAATGTAATAAACATATTTGATTTTGAGGTAACTACACTATTGATAGATTCAGGTAATAGTTCTAACAGCGGCGGTTCGATTCATTTAATAATGATGCGTAGCCGACTTATTAGAAAAATGCACGTCTCTAGTTCTTTCTCTTTTCCTTCTTTTTTCTTTCANTGGTCACGAGGACTGCGTCCACGTTCCACTCATTTACAATGTATCAAACTAAGTTTAACATAGGTGCTTAGCGTCATAAATAACAGCACCACAAACTCATTACCAAAGTTCAAACCGTTACAATAAATAACCGAGAGAGAATGAAAACATTTTGCACATAATTATAGTGTATTTCATAAGTGGAACATTTGTACTGNAATTGCAACAAGTTCTGTGGCAAAAATCACAATTGATCACGGGTGTAATTAAAATAAAACCCGTCATTTAAAAACTTCTGTCCGTAGTAATACGTTGTATTCCAAATTATTTCCTAAGATGCTTTGTGCATGAACACCAGGATTTGATAGATGAGATCTGCCTATACAGTTATAGGATGACATTCTGAAATTTAGGGGACCAAAAAATCAGGACTTCAGAGGGTAGAAATACCACAGTTGTATGTTTTCTCTCCCATAATTTTGTTTTCATAGAGAAATGGCAGGAAAATATTGCAAAATAAAAAAACATTCTGATGCCACAAGAACCAGTTAGTGTGTTCTTTGTCTCTTCCCACAGGCTATACAGTTGTTGGTGCTCTAACTGTGAGAAAAATATCTGTATATTTTCTTAAAGATTCCGATTCCTACACAATTTTGTCATATTAAACAAACCCCTTCTGTTGTATAATTTGATAAATAGTTTGCAAAATCAATTTGAATTTTGAAAAATCCATATTTAAAATTATCCGTACACTCGTGCAGTGACATAAATTTGCACCCATGGGTTTCGGGTTTCGATTCCTCGTTTACGTCGTAAGTCGAATGCGCCACGACTTTTTTGTGTCCGACTCTTCGTTTAAGTGCAAGTTTATGCCGATAACTTCTTTAATTTGTGATACTGATGGTACACAAGTCATTGTTTAACATTTTGTTTGAGNTGGGCCATTTTTCAAAATGAAACGTTAGGAAAATGTTCAGTTGTCAAACTGCAAATGTCACAAAATAAAAAGTTCCAAATGCATAGCTGTCTGTCACTTCACATTGACGGCTCAGAAATGAACAAACGATCAGTTCTTGAAGTTCTAAGTGTGAATTTTANGTTGCTCACCATACATCAATAACCTACCACTATTGACTATCAAGGATTTATCTTGCTTTAATGACAGTTACTTGGTGTAATGTGTCATATGATTTGTATTGCAAACTGATGCACTTATTTGACTTGTGTGTACTACATTTTNTAAAACTAATTCTTGCTTTTCTATTGATAGTTCTTGTCCTAGCATTTTAAGTAAAGTTGCTATGTTCACATCTTCCAACAATATTATAATTGTATTTTCACCATTGATAGAATTTTTTTAAAAACATACAACAATGGAAAGTTGGTGCAAAAGTGGCATTTGCTTCTTTATATTTATGTAAAATGAAAGAACTAGGCTTAGCAAAGTGTACTGAAGGTTAATAAATTAACATGGAATGTTTTAATGTTTGTTAGTGACACTTTCTGGTCTCTTACACTTTAGGTTGCTTTGAATAAGATAGCACCAGTGAACAAAGTATTGAGCAAATTGCAAATAAATATAATTTAGTTACCTAGAGTTTAAGTTGTAACACGAGAAGTTATAACGCACAGCTGGTGCATAACCTTTAGATTTTAACATTCTTACTGTAATACAAGTTATTGACTTGGACAAGTAAATGGTGTTTCAAGAATCAATTTTTACATTGAAAAAGTGGTTTATGTTATTTAAGTTTACCTTATTTTTCAGAAAATGACACAGTGGTGGCGNCAAATTTTTGACTTGACGTATCCGGTGACGTCGATGTTTTCTGGTGCTGGTTTTAACCAGACTATCAAAGATGCTTTTGGTGATGTTCAAATAGAGGATTTATGGCTACCCTATTTCACTGTTACAACTGACATTAACTCAAGTTCAATGAGAGTCCATACTCATGGTAAGATGACTGTTGTTCAGTTTTTTCAACTATGTTTTATCTAATGGACTGACTTTGCCTTGGTTTGAAAGTAATATTTAACGCTGAATTTTCACGTTTGTAGTTTACTTTATTGTCTACTGTATAAGAAAGACAAGTTTCTGACCTTATTCCTTCCAAGATAAATTGGCAATATATCGCTCGAATTTTCCTCTAGGCATTAACAAGCCAATTTATCAAAAAAGGAATAAGGTAAGAAACTTGTCTTATACAGCATGACATCCTATTCCAGTTTCCATCAAAATTTAAATTACTTTATTTTTGTCTGAAACCAAAAAATTCTCATTTGTAGAATGACAGAGAATTAATTAATTAATCAATTAACAATAGTGGAATCACATACAAATTGTAATCAGCCTTGAATTGGTAACAAACAGGGCCAACTTTTTCTCAGATAACAGTAGTAGGTAGCATTGGGTAGATTTCATGAGATAGGACTTCCATTGCCCAAGTCAGACTTGTTTGTAATGTAAACCTATTCAAGTGCACTATTAGTGCAATTGCATCTTGCTGTTGCAGATCTGCCTTTGGGAGATAGGTGGTAATTTGCTTTCCACTTCGAAAAGACCTTTGGACATTCTGGTAATGCTTATATGAGCAGCTAGTGTTNTAACCAGACTGACAGTGGTAATCATTCCCTTGTAATTTTGTGTCTTACTCACGATTTCCTCAAACTGCAGTTGCTACTGCAATACTTGTTACATATGCTGCATTCACTTCACTCAAATATGCAGTGATTAAGAACATCAAGAATTTTGTTTAGAATCCCTTTAGACTGTTTTGTCAGGGGTGATGTTAAACATGTTAGGTTGAATAAAAGGCTGGGACTGGGAGGGAATGTTTTACGAGATTTCTGCAAAATAGTAGCATATTTATTTTAGAACTATGTATAAGGAAGATACTAAAGAATCGAGAAAATGACTAAGTGAACCATAGAGAAAGAAACTGGCATATTTGTATAAATTGAAAACTAAAAGTTGATCACTCATAATTTTGAAACTAAATTTTGGGCCAGAAAGCTTTGAAACCAAAAAGAAGTCAGTCTATTTGGCTTACAATGAAGCAAATGATGTTGTTTCCTTAAATCATTTGTAAATCAAGTAAGTTGATGTGCAGTGCTACAGACTTGCTGTGAAAGTGTTGCTATACTTATATGTTTTGCAAATTTCTGAGCTTGCTTATGGACATTCTTCCTGAAGTTTGGCTGCATGGACTAAAAATATTTCTTCTGGTCTGCATGGGCTGAATTATTTTCCTTATAAACAGGAATTGGAACATTCTGTAACTGTCCAGATCTTGCTATATGTCAAATAGTACATAAATGTANGATGTATGTTTCATAATGGGAAGCTTGATATTCTCTCATTGCACTACATGCTAAAATAGAGAACACAAATAGTTTCATAATTACTCGCATATAACTATATCTTTCCAAAGTTATGATCTGTAAAATTGGCATGGAGCTTATACAGTGCATCAAACAAGAGCTTGACCAGCATAACTTTCTTTAGGTGAATAGGAGACCTAAAACTCTTGCANGAGCCAGTAGGGGGTGATCTTCCCTGAAAGTGTCGGTTGTTGCCAAACGTTTGTTAAGAAACGACACATTGTGCCACAAGTAACACACGCACAAAGCGTTTCGAAGCCGCGTTCCTTTGTAAACGTTCGAAGGGACCGAAAATGCCGCAAACAGTCGCTGCTAAGTCTAGAAAGAAGTCGAAAACATTCGTAATTAAGTGGGCGCAGTGGCGTGAAGAGACACGAATGATCAGTGGTTTACCAGAACGTGGTGTGGTGTGGAAAACAATAAAGAGAAACAATAAACAGATCATACACACGTTTGCAAAGAATCCTCGATTAACGTTGCGTCAAGGAAGAGCGAAATTGAAAGAAAAAGGTTTAGATATTTCATACGAAACCATTGGAAGCCATCTCTGTGCTCATAATATGAAATGGTAGAGCACCGTGAAGAAACCTTTGGTATCTGAAAAACGAGTGAAAAATGTATCTGCTTCAGCACACAAATTTTGATTGTTATTGAAGCAACGTAATTTTTACTGACAAAGCTTCCTTTTGGGCACATGGTGTCATCGTATGAGCCTGGTCTACCCCCACCAATAGATTTCTGCAGTGGAACAATTAANCATATTTGGGGCTGTTTCACTAAGCATGGATTTGGTACACTATCCTTGTTTACAGACAATTTAAATGCTGAAAAAATTCTAAACATTTATAAAAAGGCTTGGTTGTCATCTGCGGAATGTTGGTTTGGAAGAACAACTCAAAAATAGATCCTACAGGAGGATAATGAACCGAATCGTCGGAGTAGACTTTGCGGTCGTTGGAAAGAAGAATGTGATCTCAATCATTTGAATTGGCCATCACAGAATACAAACATCCCTGGCAACATTAAACAATGTCTGAAGCATTGTGCGTTTACGTCTCGACTCGCACTGGAAAGTGTCGATTCTTCTTTTTCTTTTGTAAGTGTATCTTGCTGTTAATACCAGGGATTGAATGAAAAACAAAAAAATTTTATCAAATACAATTGAATAAATCCTCCCCTTTTTGCCACCAAATTCAAACTCTGGAACTCTAACAAAGGAAATCAAATTTTCATTCTTCAGAAAATAGTTCATCTAGGAAGATTATTAAATTGAGAAAACAAAATTTAAGAACAAAATTTTTTCTTTTGAACACAACTTTTCATTTCGGATTTAATAAGTGTCAACGCCTAGTTAATGTGGGAGCAAATAAATTAATGTTTGTATTTAGGGAAAGGAGAATAATTTGAAATGTTTTGAGTAAAACGTAGAGATGTGTAGTGGTGGTGTCAAGAAAACATCAGTACTGTATATTTGTGTTGTACGAGATGTACGTGACACTACAGTCGATACAAAGTTGCTTTTGAGTAATTTAGTATGTTGATTTTGGGTTTTGTGTTGTGTTGTGCTAGATTGATCATTAATTTCATTGTACATTGTAAACTTTTCTAACATTGTAGTTGCTGATTTTTTTTAACAAGGCAGCAGCAGAATGAAACGGATGAGAATGAGTTTTATGGAAAATTATGCTCTCCTTGACTTTTATCTCAATGTGTTACTCTAATTTGGAAATAAGTATATACACATAGAGCTCTACTCTCCATTTCCTTTTATGTACGAGTTTATTTCTATAAAATAATGTTTGTACTATAACATTAGTTAATGTGTTTTTTAGAAGAAAATTAAAATAACAGCTTTACCAGCTGTAGACAATTTTTCTTTGTTTTGTAAATTTTGCACAGCAGTGGGGTCTAATTTTGGCTCTTTGACACAGTTTGTTTAAATCATGATTGGTGGTGGTAATGATGGTGGTGGTTACAACTAAAAAGGGGGATGGATGATTGTTTTTAAGTGACAACGTGTCATTTTCTTTAATTTTTATAAGACCGACAGTTTCGTGTGAACGGTTTAGTTTGTTCACTTGTGATTGGTTACCACATGTATCAGAAGAGGTGAAGGTAACATTATTGTATTATTTGAAATTGTGGGCACCACATAGTCCTGTCTATTCGACAGAAAAATGTACGCACCTTTGAAGGCTTTGAACACTTCTGTTTGGAATTCTTAATTTCAGTCTTAATCTTTCATTGTTTTGGGGATGTTATGCCCTGTTTAAAGTTTAACGTTTACCAATAAGAGCATGTTTTGTGACACCCCTGACGAGACTGCCGTCGTAACGTGCTTGAAATGTCNGTAAATGTTAAATGTAAATCACAGCATGACNTCGCCAAAACTATGAATAGCAACAATAGGAATGATCTTGTCTTTTGGGTATGTTTTACAGGAAATGTATATCGATTACACCTCAATTCATATTTTTGCTTCACTGCTGTATATATTTTGGCTTTTTTATATTGTCTTGACTTGCACTACCTTATTGGGTTTAGCATTGATTCCTTTCTTTTATGCTTGAAATTGTTTTATTAATGCTTGTTTGTAGTTTAACGCTGCAAACGTTTTTGTCACGAAAGAACATTGTGCGACAGATTGCGTTCGAGGAGATGAGGTGAGGCAGTAGTTTAATTTTTGGCAGCTTATTCAGTCTGTACAATGTTTTTTTTTACTTTGAATCATGTTGGCATTGCACACAGAATATTGATTTAGTAAAAGTGCTCTTTTAGATAAAGTGATTATCTTGCTTGTAACTTTTATAAGGCTGTTGTCAATTGTAGAATCTGTAAGTTAAGGAGACTATTTTTGGCAGTACACAAAACACAGTGCTACGCTCACCATTCCACAGAATATTGCATCTTTTTTATGATATTATAGTACAAGAAAAATTANTTTTCAATTCTTATCACGAAGAATAATTCATATACGATGGCACTATCTTCCTGTATGTTAATCCCTCTCCTTCTCCTACGTGTGACGATGTCTTTGGTCTGTTTCTTTTTGTAGAATGATGAGTTCTGAATTGGTGGTTAATTCTTCATACAAGATGTTCAGTTCTGCTCGGTGTTACGTTAATAAAAAATGATGGACTGACATGCAAAATTATTATCAAACAGATCAACCTAAATCATTTTAATATTTTTCAGTAAAATTTTGATCAATCAAGAAATGCTACATTCTTNGTTTGTTTTATAAATCTTTGGCTGCCAAGATTGTTTGCCTAAAACANCATCTTCAGCAGTTCACCAGTGTAAGTGTGTGTTGATGCTGCTATCATATAATCTCCCTATTCCTCCTGTCATCATAGGACTTAAAAAATCCCATTCCCTGTGCTTCAAAGTTTAACAATAAATACTCTGTACTTGTTTTAGCTGCAAAACTTTTGAAGTAAAACAATATGCTCAGGCCTTTTTTACTTTGTTTAGAGACTCATGAAGTCTAGTTATGACTTTCTATTGAGATGAATATATGCAGTAAAAGCACTGGGCAGTTTAGAATGAAATGAGTATTGAATTAATCACACAATAGGATTAATATTCAATCCGCAAGCAACTCTTAGACTATATCTAGACTGACTGATAGTAGATCCAATGAGTTTTTTAAGCTAAATATAGGCTAATATAGGCATGTGATATTCTGCCTACAAGTCTGGCAATAATATAATAAATT
>KZ882097.1:22952-35707 GCA_003456935.1 Machilis hrabei
CGGGGATATTTGGCTGTCCCTTTTTACCTCGCATATTTAGGAAATTGTAGTGTCCTTGCACCAAGAAGTTAACACTAGAAGTGAACCCGAGCCCAAGGAGTTCCCGTATTTAAGGGAACTATAATGAGATAGGAAAATACATGACGCAGAGTGCACATCATAAGAGTGACGCAGTTGGAGGAGAGAACTCTAATTGAGTTTTGTGAACATAGAATCCCAACATCTTAACAATATACCTCTAAATCTCTAAAGAATCAAAATATGATAAACTTTTGAGCAGAAGTGTATATGCATTATCCTCCTTTGTTGCACATTCGGGTAAAAAAAATAAATAGACAGGAATGACATGTGAACTAAGTAAGTTAATGAAAAAAATCTTATTCCGTGTCTGGGTTTTATTAAACGTAAGCGTGTAAGCACATTAACAATACAAAAACTAAACGGAGTAAGCAAATTACTAAATAAAACGTTAGCACAGCAATATGTGATTACGTGGTTCTATAGAAAGTATTTGAAAAGTAACTAGGCAATAGCACTCTGAATAGTGAGTATGCTGGTGGCACACATAATAAAACAGGAGATTTAAAGGTATAGCATAATTAAAAAAAACTAGTTTTAGAGAGAACAAACGTAACTCAAGGTATGACTTCCTCCCCACTTTCTTCTCCCACTGATTAACCAACTTTATGGGCAGATCATAACTTGGGCAAAGTTGTTCAAAACCTTAAGGATCGAACCGACATCTCCAATAAACGTTAGTATTGGCGGTTGGTACATTATTTTGAGTACTAGGAGACAGCTAACCCAGGAAATAGGTTGGTTCTCATTATTAAAAGCAAATAAATATAATTGGTTTAAAATAACACACACATGAAAATTTAGTTCAACTTGTGACATACCGCAACCAGAACTTGTGTAGTTTGAATTGAGGTGTTGTGGAAGTAGCTTCAGGTATGTAACTTTGAACCGTGGAACTGGTACTCTAGTAAATTACAATTGATATGCAAATTATTTTTGTCAAAGTGGATAAGAACATGGAATTATACACTATAGCAGGGAAACTTGAACTAAAGTTTCACTAGCCCATCGGTAGTTTATTCTAAATTTTACATCCGGATATCAGCCGTTGAATCCCAACTAAATATGGATATGAATGGCGTTACTCCGCCACGGAGTTAAACTTAAAACTAAATAATGTTCTGGTTTTGGTCCTTATTTTGCATCCAATGTAAGTCATACCTCTCGAAACAGAACTTACACAGTATCAGTATCAGCCATACTTATTGAACCACAACTGAAACTGGATGATGATATGGTGTTTTACGTTCCGTTGACACACAATGGGTCATTAGGGACGATAAAACAATGTTTATTGTGATTAATGAAGGCGAACTTAATTCTATGAACAACACACACATATAAGACAACACAAACGTCCATGCCTTACGCAGGAGGCATTCGATCCCGCAATCTATCGTTCCAGGGCGCGCTGTGCTAACCACAATCCCCAGTAGGTCGGTCTGAACCTGGCTGTGAAAGATTTACCGCCGGCAGAAGTTGAAATTAAAACTGAGTGAGGTTCTGGTTCCAATCCCTGTTTTATATCCAGTAATTGCCGTACTTCTTGAACAAGAACTAGAATTTGATACGAAATGTTTCACTCAAACCCGGAGTTTAACTTGAACTGAAATGAGATTCTGGTCGCGGTTCTTGCTGGGAACCTGTCGTTGACAGGGATGATACGTAATTTTGACGTACAGTAATATTCTATATACTTCATATTAGAATATATACGGGTTTGAATTATCATTTTAGTAATGAGCAACGTAATTAAACACTGGCGTCCAGAGGAAAAGTAGCAGAACTGATATTTATGATCAAATTGTGAAAGCCAAACAATTCTTTCAACATGTTTTAGCTTTGTTGGCCTTCGTTTGATTTGATGTATTTTATTGGCACAATATTGGCATTATTTTGTATAAGTAAAGCAGTCTTTGTAATATTAATGATGAATTTGGAACAATTACAAGCAGGCTTTCGTTATACTCATGCGGAGTGAAAGTCATCACATATTCCTTGTGTTTAAGTATTCCCTTTGTACACACAAACACTCTGTTCTCAAATATGAAAAATATAATGTGAAGTAAACTTACAAAATGTATAGACAAGTCAGTAGGATTACTCGGAATCACTAAAATTAATTCGGCATTGTTACAGTGTGCAATCGAAGGGAATTTTCCCCATTTAATGATAAACATATTTTCTTCATAAAGTATGTTGTATTTCATTTAAAAAAATTTAATTGTTATAATTATGCTACTTTCAAACTTCACAGCTACGTGTATTGTTTGACGTGTACATTAAATTTCATAATTGTGTATTTACTCAAGCAGTGGATGTGGGTATGCTTAGTAGAAGAATGGAGATTACGTGAAATTTCGAAACGTCGGTAAAAAATAATAAATACATATATGTATAACTACCATTTCACTGAACTAAATTTATTGTTCTTGGACCACTGTGCAGATAGAAAAGGCGAAAATTAAGACTAACCTCAAAGTGACAAGAAGGGCACATTTTTTTATGTGTTCTGTCATTTATGACCGGTTCTACCAACGGCCGCTTAATCTTTTTGTAATTTTAATTTAGCTAATAGCAAAGCTACGTTGCATTTTACAGCATATTTTTATCTTCATGACAACTTTAAGATATAGATAATAAGGTATATGAACAAACTGTTTCATTCATTAAGTTGCCTACTAAAGTAAAAAAAAAAAAAAAAAACACTGAAAGTGCAAACAGACATTAACCGAGAAAAGCAATACGACAAGTAAAAATACCGGAAGGTTGTGCAGATAATGTGAAATGTTTCTTTTAACACATTAACTTATAAACGAAAGACAAAAAGCATTTGCACAGCATCAAATCATGTTGTATTTTTTTAGGGTATGATAGTGTATTAGGTTATATACACATGCACATTTCAGTGACAAAATCAGAAGTAGCCTACATCAATGACGACTCATTTTTTACGTGTTCTGTGATCGCAGGAAAAAATATTTGGATTCATTTCTAAATAACTATGTTATAGATTTTAGAGCAAAATACACAGTACGCAGGCTCTGAATGAATTATCAAACTTTACGGTTGTTCAGAAAATAATAATTTATCTCTATGAATGTAGGCGTAATTCCCATTTCCTGGCTATTTACACGGAGAAAAACGGCTAGTTGCAGTGACCACTCAATTTGGTAGTTGGTTATGAACTGTTTGCGGGAACCATGCGATTCGACAATGTGACCATTCGGTACGTTACTGGAACTGACTGCACATTTGTCTACCCTATGAGATGGTTGTCTCAACCAGCTACTGGGTGAAACCAAAATCAACCCTGAAAGCTGGTTGGTGCAACTAGCTATTTTTTCCGTGTACAAATACCAGTAATGCTACCTTCATTCCACTATAGGGCCTACATGTGCTACAAAAATGCTGAAATACAAATTCGGTAGTATACACGTACGCTTTCATATTCAGCATGCAATACCATCTTTTTCAATTGAGTTTTAAGTTAATGATCCAAGATGATCCCAATTCTCGGTAGCTCTTGGGTCATAAGAGATGGCCAACCGTTTGGTATTAAGGTAAGACGTTAAATACGATAGAACATTCAATTACTGAGCAGTCAACCCTAGATCAATGTGTCATGTCTAGATGGAGTCAAACCCAACACCTCTTTATGTAATTAACTGTAAATTCTAACATAACCAAGCAGACCCATAGTTGAACTAATTACGATAACTACAACTTCCTGTTGACACACTGGAAAACAAATATAGAAATTTCAGTGCGTAGCGTTTTCAAAGGAGGACTTGATAAACTCTGGTGCTCTGTTTATCTCTAAATAGATAAGCGTTTATGGCATTTTTAGGAATATATGTGTTCATTAATGTAGTCATTTTCATGATCATTTGGGGGACTTATTGAACAGGCGTAGTACAGACTATCCAAAAGAGGTTTAATAATAATGTCAGTATTAATACATTAATATTCTGTGCCGCAACAGCCATTAGATGTCAATCAAATATTCACAGTTCGTTTCTTTTAGTTAGTAGATGTCATCAGTGTCCTTCAAATAATATGATTATAAGTCTACATCTAATCGCTGATTCACATGTAAATATCGTTTAAAACTTTGCCTTTGTTATTTAATGGGAGCGTCCAAAAACCCAAAGCAAACTTTATATACGTATTTCTTTACCAATTATTACTTGTGTGTTTCACGTAATTTTTTAATGTGTCATATTTGTAGAAACTATGGTTTTGAACAGTTTACTCCAATAAATCTGTGCAATTTGTTTTTTCTATTTGTTTAATTAAACTTGATATAGGTTTCAAGGAAATTGATTGTTTTAATTTTTTTCCTGGCTCAAAATCGAGCAACTATGGTTTCAAATCAAGCACCTGTGTTCAGACTTTGAAATAAAACTACTAGAATCTAGGCTCACACATGTCTGGGCTAACAGGGAAACTTTAATTGATCATATATTTGTGAGCAAGCCCCATTTTGCGGGAATCCCAGATCAGTGTAGCTTGGCAGGAACTAGTAATCATGAATTGTTTTTTATGGTATATTCTAGTAATATATATTTTTTATAGCATATTCTTTGCCAATTGAAAGCTCAGTTCCCAAAATTGTTAATGTACGCGACTGATACCAAATGAATTTGGAGAACTTCGCTACCTATGCCTCACGTGCCCCGTGGCATTTAGTGTTCAACACTCCATGCGTAAATGAACAAGTGTACATTTTCACACACATTATGATGGACCTTATAAATAATCCAGTTCCACTAAAAAGAAAGAAATTTACTGAGCCCCCTGCACCATGGTTATCTGATGACGTTAAAGGCATGAGGGGTCATTTTGCTAAAGGCATGATGAAAATCATAAATACAGGTACTCTAAGTAGGGTATAGGAAAATCAAATCACAAGAAGATTTGAATCAGTACAAAGAGTTGCGCAACAAGGTTATGCAACTAATTAGAAATGCCCAAATACGTCATTTTCATCACAAAACTAATGAAAACTAAAAAAAATACGACTAGTCTTTCGAGACACCTCAAATCATTTATTGTTAAAGGGAATACGGGTTATAAAANTGGAAATCTAAATATTGATGTGGACTTAATAAATCAATATTTTATAAACTAAGCCGGCTCAAAGGCCAACCATGCTCCTGTTTTTCCTCACCTTCCATCAGCCGGCATATATGTTAGCTTTTCTCTATCTTGTGTCCATGCAAGCCAAGTAATGCGCTATGTAAATTCGATTAAATCACAAGCAATTGGGCGAGACGGAATTAGTTACGCTCAGTCACAACGTGTCTCCCACACTGTTTACCAGCACTAATTCACATAGTCAACACATCAATCATGACGGGTGTTTTTTCCTGATTCTTGGAAAGAGGCAACTGTAATTCCGTTAGCAAAGACTCAAAACGCGTCAGAGCCTGATCAGTTACGTCCCATAAGTATCCTATCAGGGCTCTCAAAAGTATTTAAAAGGCTGTAAACGAACAAGCATTGAGTTTCGAGTAATCAATTAATCTAGTGAACCCGTTTCAGTCAGGTTTTAGGAAAAATCATGGTACTGCTACATCACTTCTCAATGAGCAAACGATATTTATGGTGCTATAGACAAACAAATTATTTCAGTGCTATGTTCGTTAGAATTTCGCAAAGTTTTCGACTCAGAAAACCATGAAATAATGGTTCACAAACTGCAAACCTTGGGTTTGATGATGATACTCTGTCCTGGTTCAGAAGCTATCTTAGTAACAGGAAACAGCATGCGTTGTATCTCGGACAGCGGTCAAAATCTCAAACGATTTAAAGTGGCGTACCTCAGGGATCGACACTTGGCCCAACACTCTTTAGCTTATTCATAATGCTATTGTAGTTTGTTCAGATGAATTCAAATATCATATATATGCCGATGGTCCCCAATGTTAATTCCATACCTTTCCAAATTAGATCTCATCAGAAATTGAAACATTAAACGAGGCTGGAGTTGAAGTTTTGGCGGACAGGAATTGTATTTCGATGCATCCAAAAAATGCGAGTCCATTGTTATAGGAAGCACACGCACATCACTAAAAATAGATTTGACTAAACTCGAAAAATCTTCAAATATGTAAGAAAAAATTAATATTAAATTAATCGTTAACAAATTTAGGTATTTCATTTGATACTAATTTTAAATGGGATCACATAATAGTTTCATTCAAAGGAAGTGTTACGGTACGTTGAGACACTTCAATCATTTTAAGAAGTTCTTAAGCACTGATGTGAAAAAAATACTTTCTGAACTGTTAGTAATGCCTGTAATTGACTATTGTGACATATTTTATGAGGTTTGAGTGGTACCTTAAGTGAAAAATTACAAAATATTCAAAATTCGAGTCTTGGGCACGTATATAACACAAGGAAGAGAGAACACATCTCGCCACTATTTGGGGGTAGCAAACTGGCTGGGTTTGAAATACAGACGCTAGTATCACATCTTGTGTCTGATCTTCAAGATAAATCCAAACGTTGTCCGTTGTACTTCTCCCTGGTTCTTGACGAAAATAATTAATTATGGCTTCCTCAATTGCTGGATTGCGTTGCATCACTGGGCGACCGGCATTGACACGTGCCAATGATGTGAGAGACCCACTCTCCCTTAGGCGTTGATCTAAACGACAAAAAACGTTGGTATCAGGATGATGCCGTAATGGATAACGTTGAGCGTATTCCCCTACTGCTGCACCAGCTTGATTATCAGATGCACCCAGTACTAACAACATATCCACATATTCATTATTTGTATATGCCATTGTGTATTCACTTTGTGTCTCTCTCTTCTTGACGTAAACTGAGGTTTGCCGTCACTATTCAAAGTTTTTACCTCTTGACTTTCAAACACCTGCAGGTCGGTACAGTGATGTAGGAAAGTGTAGATAACTATTCTCAACGCAAGTCAATGTTTACAGCAAAACAGCAACAGTGACCATAAGCACAAAAATATTCAGAAGATAAAGAAATACCTTTCAAGATCATACGAATATCAACTTTTAAAAGCAATGTTGTTACATTATTGCTGTTTTGGAATACCTTTCGAAGATCGTGTACTAATTATTCGATTCAAAGCCGTTAATTGAGGTGTTTATGTTCACATTTAAAATGTGACATACATTTAAATAATGAAGTGTTTTTTGTTGCACCCACTTGTAAGCTTCAGAAGGGCATTGTTCTCGCATTTTCTTCAGAATTGTTAGAAAATAAAAAGTTAACTTCTATTGTGCATTTCTTTAAATACGTTAACATTGGAACAAAGAAAACAAATCAGATACACTTGTTACTTAAATTCTTAAGAACAGTTTCTTAACAAAAATGTTAAACTGTAAATGATTTATAAAAAAAAAAAGAAATATGTATGATGCTAACACTCTATCCGGTCTTGAACCCACAACCTCTATGACTCCGGCAGTACACGTTGGCCTACTTGGCTACTGTGAACTTTCATATCCTATGTATAAAAAGTGATAGATGTTTTGACAGCGTGAAAATACAAAGGTGGTATTTCTGGCAGATGGGCGTGGCTTGACTGCTATTTGGCTCATGATTGGCTGGTTAAATCTTTAAATTATGACAAAACTATTGGACTGAGAACTCTAGGAAAAAAAGTTTGATAACAAAATCGGACCCATAGTCCGTGTGCGCGAATTTTTCATCCCCCTGTATATATATATACATAAATATATTATCGTGTGCTCAGTTTAGTAATATTTCCTCACGCATAGGTGCCATCCAAAATGAAATTGCTTGACTGTGTAATGGAGATTGGTATATATTAAGAAAGTACGTCGTAGACTGAAGAAATGATTATATTTTCGTATATGATACTGTTCTCATAACTACCGTTGACAACTAATATGTGAAAAAAGAACAGTTAAATACATTTTGTTAATACAACATATTTCGAGGTGTCCCGTTAGAATTTCACAATATTTTTTTTTTTTTGTTACTTTTAAACGTTGGTGACCCTTGGACGAGTAAGCTGTGGATGAAACGAACTTGCTTCACAGCAGCGGCATTCCTTAGAACTGTAATTTATGCTAAATGGTTTTTAGGAAATTGTCTAAATAAACATGTGTTGCGATAATTTTCCATGCATTAGCAATGCCTATTGACGTCCTTCTTGTTGGTTATCTCAGAAAACAAGGTTCAAGTCAGTGAAAGGATAACCTACATAACCGTTTGTTGAAAGTGGTACACACCTTAAACGTACACTCTTTAGTGGTGTACCACTTTCAACAAACGGTAGTATATTTGGTTGTCTTTTGCAAAGTAGTTTTCAAGTTAGTAAAACTAATTTACTCAGAAGTGCCATCAGCATTACTGCAAAAAAATACATTGAAAAGGCTGACATTAAATTGCCTTTGTCAGAGTAGCTTCCAAAAGGCGGAATGATAGTAGTTCCACTGGAAGTTCTTACAAACTCATGTTGGCAGAAACTTTTGTTTTCCAGAGTACAATTTTAAAATTCCCCATCGAAATTCTGAAATGTCCAAAACAGTTAATTACGTACGGTTTAAGAATTCAGGTACGCAAAACAAAATGTTTACGAACTTAAGCTGCTACTCTCGCAATGGGCTTTGCTCAGTGTGACAAACAGATACTCAGAGCTCAACCAGCATTTCCTCAGAATTTATCAGCCGTTATATTTGGCAAAACACGCCACTCGACACTGACATAAGCTGTTACTGCTCCTCGCACAATCATTCCAAAACTGAAATGGATGTTTAATGAAGTATGGTGTCTGATAAGGCTTCTCTTCACTCCACCAGCTTCTTCCTATGGGATGGAAAGACATTTCATCTGGTACTGAAAAAAACAAGATGTGAAGCACAATGGAACTGCTCAGCTAATTAAGTGTCTATCACGTTTGTCAACCAAAAAAAAAACACATTTTCATTTACTTCCATAGTCCATCGATTTCACTATAAAACCAAACATTCTGAATATTTGTGAAATATTTTAAGGAAGGTGGCTTAATTTAATTTTCGAAACGAAAACTGTTAAACAGCTCATAGTGACTTAAGCCTTAACCATAAAAGTTTATCACTCTGCACAAATTCTTACAAAAAGATGTAAGACGAGGGATAACGTTATCTTAATATAATCCAGATATTCAGTATCAATTCACCAATTTTAAAAATAACGATATTATATAGCTACATTATTTTTGCNACCGGTGCTGTAATTTGGCGCAGAAATCCCGGGTCAATTTCAGTGTATTCTGTCGACTAATTTTTGAAATGTATTAATAATAAAGCAACTTTAAATTTGTAGTTTTAAAATATTTCTTTGTTTGCGGCGTTATGAGGTTAGAAAATGCTGAAGTCTATTTACTCGAATCAGAAGCCGTAGCCGTAAAAATTTCATTACACATTTTCCTCTTATTTTACTGAGAAAAAAAATGTTCTGTGCTTTTGGTGCGTATTTTTTGCAATAAAAGTTATATATTTTGGTGCCAATAGGGATGACTGACTAATTATTTTGGAGATAATGAAAGCTACGTGGACAACATATCTGCAATAAAATCGAAATCTCATCGAGTACAGTGGCCAATACCGTGCAAGATATGCCTTGAACCCCTCGACCACAAAGGCGACTTGTTTGGAGAAAGTGGGCTATCTTAATCATTCTCTATAGAGTCCGATTTTATTTGAGTTGGAAGATTACTAGTTTTCGGATCTTTTGATATGCTTTTCTTGCAGACGTAACTGCTTGAAATGGAGGGATACATCAATTATCTTCTTCTCTCGCAACAACGTGGGAGGGCATTAACCTTAAAGGACGTTTCAAACATATGCTGGAGTAGTATATGAAATTTTTGTTGATTAAAATAGAGCNTACAATAATTGTTTTTTAAAAAAGTATTGTAAATTTTCGTGAAAACAATGCTTTATACTGTTATATAAATATACTTTTAAGTTTGCTGATATTTATGTACTCATTCTTTACGAACGATTTGGAGACTAAATCCCAATCTGTCGAAATAATTACGCTTTCCAATGCAGTTCACATAATTCTTCTAACTTAATAGTCACAATTGCTAATGATACAGCAGCAGATTCGTCCAGATTAACAAATCAAGAACAAACTGGTCTCTTGCAGTATTATGATAGAATTATAGTGGTCATTGCTCACGTTTGGTACCATTATTCACGTAAAGTGATGATGGCCATTAAATTATTTGTTTGCCATTAAACTGTCCGTGCCAAATAATTTAACAGGTCATTAAGATTGTTGAAAAATTTTATTTGCCAGGGGTTTATCTCTGGTCCCTTCCTATGAGCAAGCTCGAAGTGGCACGGTGATAAATCTCTGAAGGAGGATGCCAACATGTAATCGCTTGGGAGCGGCCGTTCTCCCTGGAGCCTCTCGAAAAATCCCACTTTAATTTGGCGAAGCGAGTTTCAGCGACTGATCATATCCAAGGAGTTGGGCTGTCTCGCCTCGAGTTCACAGAACAACAAACATCTCTTTTAGTTGCATGGAATTAGGTTCCCTGGAGGCCCGAGTTGGCATCAACTTTGTCAAGCTGCGTCTGTCTGCTACAGCTGTCGGCCGCACAGCTTTAAAGTGGCCTTCCCGATAGGACTACACATGGACACTATTTTGTCTGTACAAACTGTTCTCTATGCCATTATAATATTCAGATAGGAATGCCAGTTATCCAAGAGAACATGATTTTTGGATGGGGGAAATCACGGTCTCTACACATTAGGCACTAAGAGATTTTCGATTTCTTTATCAATGTAGCCAATCATCTACGTACATTTTTGTACAAGTATTTGTGGTATTAATAGACAAATTCAAAACACAATCTCTCATTTAAAAATGTTTTGAGATTTTAGCTCTTATTCTCAACGTTGCTGATATTTTAAAACAATGGTAGCAGATACAATTAAAAAATATAATTTAACTATTATTCTGAAGTCAAATATAATACAAATAAATGTACCTAAATATTGAGCAATAATTATTACATGTCACATTTTACAAGTATTATAAACATATTAAAAAGAAATGACTAGATTGTAATACTAAACCAAATGTAAAACCCAGTCACAAAAAACTTAGTAATTGTCCAAAAGTTTGCAGTACATGCTTAGAATGAAAACCATGCTATCATTGCGATGCAACTGCTTCTGTTCCTTGCAATGTAAATTTGATGTTTAAATATGTGTTTCTGCATATTACATAGTCTGTACAAAAAATTCACTTTATCGGAGTTTAATTTAAGGCTAACAGTTTTTGGACACTGCCAATTTCTGTGTTAAACTTATCATTACAGGAGTTTGGCATTTTTGAGGCTTGATTACTATGAATTTATGGTTCTACGTTACTCACATCTTAGGTCAAATGAGGATCCTACCCGCGTATCGACGACGCTTCAGGATGATTCAATTTTGCCCCTCACTCGACACATAGCCTGTGGTACGTTCTTTTAGTTTGAAAACGGTGGAACACTATTTATAACGTCCCTCCAGGAAGACGCCTACGATCATACCAAATGTAGAATGCTTAACAGGTAGACTAGTCGGATAACCTTTATACATAAATCAGGTAAGTTGGCCCTGGGATTTGAACTCTGAAACTCCCGATCAAGATGCGTGCACTCATTTTTAATGCCTGAGAAGTATTCTTAAACTATGATTTCGTACAATATCGATTTTTTTCATTTGTGTCCATAATCCTTAATGCATAGTTTGATATTTGTTGAATTCATAAGAACCTCATCTTTTTTTTTTTGTCAGCAAGTATAAATGTTATGAGGCTAATGAAAAACCAAAGCTGCAATGAATCCTTTGCAGAAGATTTTCTAGCGACATTCGATAGGTTTGTAGGTAATTTCATACCTTAAACTTGCTGAAATAATACATGTGGCTTTTAACAAATTTTATAAGTATTGGTTTAACCTTAAAGTATAGAGGCTGTTTACCGTTTGTGGATAATATTGTTCAATATTTCAATGCTATTTAGATTGGTACCGTACTCCTAATTTACAGGCACATATCTGATTTTTGTCTTTGATCACCCTTTAGTTAAACTAACAAAAAAGAAGTTGTAAAAGAGTAGTTCTTAGGGACCACAAATTTTCCAGTGATCAGGCTTGGCCTCCTTATTAAACGTTAATACCCCTTACAAGTAATTCATAAATATATTATTGCTAAATTAAAAAAATAAACAAAGGATAAACATTGATACGGCTCACGATTTTGAAAAGTCATCCCGCGCTGTTTCTTGGCCGGAGCAAGGGCGAAACAGCGAAGCGTGGCAACAGAGCTTGGCTGACCCGTCCCCATTACGTATACACTATCGCGTTCTCGACTCTGATTAGCTATAAAAAAAGGGTTAATTACTCTAAAACGGTGCCTCCTAGGCCATATGTTCATTAGACATTGTCAACTAGTTTCGAGTCTCCGACCCCACCCCGATTTTTTTTACGAAGTTTGTCTTCACCCTGTATACAGGGTGTTTACGAAATGATGTTACACAGCTCGAGGGTGAGATCCACACGTGGAAACAATAAAACAAATTTATGTGAACATTTGTCTGAAAATGCTTTGTTTCCGAGCTGCAAGCCCTTTTACATTTCCAAAAAGTGTATGAGAATTCATTTATCACACTCGATATCGTTG
>KZ882104.1:2839-16229 GCA_003456935.1 Machilis hrabei
TTTTATGCTATTTTGGAACAAGTTCTGAAAAACAAAGTTTGTATTTAATGAATTTTATAATAAAACTACGAAATACATCATGAAAATGTGACCCAGATTAAAAAGAATTCTATCCTGGGTCCCGGGGTATAGTTATAATAAAATGCACTTCTGATAGCTGCTTGACCCCCTAATGACGGACACGTTCCGCCGCCCCTGATCACGGTATGCCAGTGTTCGTTACGTTATTAATGCGTTTTTGGATCCGATACGCCCACCATATTTGTGGCTAACCGCTTGGACTATGCCTACAAACAGCCTTGAAAAGTTAAGTCCTGGACCTGAACTGAAAGCCGGATAGATTTTCTAGTCGAGAATTCGCGCTAGCCTGCCCGGGCAAGGCTCGAAATAAGCCGGTGCGTTTCGATTAGAATATTTCTGAAAAAAAAAAATCGTTACACGTCGACAACTTTTAATTTTTGTCTCGTTTCATATTGAAAATATGCTACAAAAGTAATTCGTATTTGATGGCTACAAAATCAGTATAAGCCTGTGTACCTCCATGTAGTTCCTTGGCGTGGATTTAGATGTTGATATGTGGTGTTTAATATCGTATCGACACCTGATGGGTCATTTAACGAAAGTGAACAATGCTTACTTTGGTTAAGAGTCAGCATTGCTGAGCTCCAAAACTAGGTAGAATTGTTTCGAGTGTAATCACAAACACTTTATTTAGTTAGTTCTGGTTAAAGAAATGTGAAATCGGCTAAACAAGCCCGACAGAACATACCTTGTACCACATAANAGTTATAATTAAATCGCTAAGGTCAAGACTATGTTGATAGAAAATTGATTCCTAACTGTACCGGGACGGTAAGGAATCCATTCCCTGTCAATATAGTCTTGACTTAAGTTAGCGATTTAATTGTATCTGTTATGTGGTACAAGGTATGTATGTTCTGTCGGGCTTGTTTAGCCGATTTCACCTTTCTTTAACCAGAACTAACTGAAGTTTTTGTGATTACACTCGAAACAATTCTACCTAGTTTCGGAGCTCAGCAATCTTAATGAAGATGAATGAACAATCACAGACATTCATGCCTTCCACAAGATTCGAACCCACATGGATTTAGATCAGGGATGGGACAATTTGTATTTAGCTAATTACTAATTAGCATTTACAATTGTTTTTAGTATTTATTGACATACCTAATTGCTAATTACAAAAGTAATTAGTAATTAAAAACTAATTATTGAAATACCTAATTACTAATTTCAAATGTATTTAGTAATTATTTATATATGTAATTACTAATTACAAATGCATTTAGTAATTATTGATATGTATAATTAATAAATACAATTGTAATTATTAATGTACCCAAATACTAATTACAAATGTATTTAGTAATTATTGACATGTCTAAATACAGTTGTAATTTGTAATTATTGACGTACCTAAATACTAATTACAGTTGTTATTACTTAATAAGGACATGTGTAAATACTAATGAGAAATGTTTTCAGTAATTACTGAATAGTAATAGTATTTAGATGTGTCGGTAATTACTGAGAACATTTCTCATTAGTATTTACATGTTCTTGTAAGTAATAATGGTTGTAATTAGTATTTACATATCAATAATTACTAAATACATTTGTAATTATTATTTAGGTTCATCAATAATTACAAATTACAATTGCATTTAGTAATTATACATGTCAATAATTACTAAATATATTAGTATTTGGGTACATTATCAATTGCTAATTACAATTGTATTTAGTAATTAGACATATCAATAATTACTAAATTCATTTGTAATTAGTAATTACATATATAAATAATTACTAAATACATTTGTAATTAGTAATTAGGTATTTCAATAATTAATAAGTTTATAATTGCTAATTATGTATGTCAATAATTACTGAATACATGTGTAATTAGTATTTGGATAGGTCAATAATTACTAGTTACATTTGTGATCATCACAAAAATGAGTATTTAGATGAAAATATAATTATGACTGCCCATCGCTGATTTAGATCCACTATATCAGTTATTGATAGTACTATAAAAAACCTACTTTTATGAGCTGTCAAGTTAGTGCTAATTTGATACCTAATTTTGGGGTGGGTTGATATTTTCGATTTGCGTAACATGTTTACACCACTGAAATACTTGCAGTTGTGCTGTTCATAATGTTCAATTTTTTCAGTTTTATTTTTATCTTCAAACATGAATATATTGATTGCTATATGACACCATTTTGATGAGTAAATGTCGGATAGTGTAGAATATTTTTGTACTCAACATACTCCAAAATTCTATCAAAATAGATAGATCTATAACAAACCCTGCATTATTTGAACCATGTGTATTTTGTGAATGATTGTTAACATTTTCTTTCCTTTTGTTTCAGAACCAACACAAATCTACAGGTTCCTAAGGACCAGAAATTTAACCTCGGTAAGATTTATTTATTGTTTTTTGTATATTTGTACACAGCACTACTTATCGTACAATTCATTTGGAAATGTCATAGAAGTAATTATGTATTTATCTTAAGATATTACAAGTAATCAAGTGCTTTGGAAATTGCAGTAACATGTAACTGAAAGAGTCTAAGCTTATACTGAATTTGACAACTGCTTTTAAATAAGTATCCTCATGGTATCTTAAAAATAGTGTATATACGGATCTTACCTTGTTCCTGATTAAACATGCAATGTTTAATGCATAAGTGTACCTGTTGCCGACCTGTTTGGTCTAGTGACTACTGTACCAAGCTCTATACTGGTGGTTGTGGATTTGAATGTAGTGTAAGACATGGATGTTTGTCATCAACATTTATAAGTATTTTAAATCGCCGCTAAATTATCATCAGTTGTCGTTGTGAATTAAATAACAACATATCATCATCAATTCTGCAATGGTATTCACATTTTGATTCATATACCAGTTACTTTCTTACACCCTCAGTGAACAGTTACTAGCCAGTTGAATATTGACTGATTATATACAATATGTAAAGAAAAGCAACGCATACATTCATTTAATCCTTTATAGTACACATTACATAAAAATCCTCGAACACGTAAACTTTTAAATGGAAAATGTTTTTTTTCACGTTATGAGTAGGCCCTATTTTCAGACATTTAGAATTTTTGAGAGGACGATGTCATCAAAATTTTTTTAAATGCCAACCTATAAATTTTGTATGTTAATCAATAGCAATTATTTTCACTAGACAAATTGCAAAAAAACTTAGTGTACCGGTACTCATTTTTATCAAATGTTTTTGGTTGAACTGCATTTGTTTCAGGGTGGAAAAAAAAACGTTTTTTTTTTAAAAAAGAACAAAAAACAACTTTTGTTTTGTTTAAAATGTTTTTTTTTTGTATTCACTACTTTTAATTTTTTTTTAAACCCTCAAAATCATGTTTTGTACAGGTTTTCTTTATTTAAAACAAGTTTTTTTTTGTTTAAAAGAGTTGTTTTTTGCTTAAAAGAATTTGTTTTCAATCGTACAATACCTATTGACAAGTATAAACTGGCACTTGTGATTCTGTCATGATAGACACAATGTTTTTGTTGTTTTAGGTTATCTGTGAACCCCTAATGCAATAAAAGATAACAAAATATATATACATTGTTTTCACAGATTTGTTTAAGGACTTGTCTATTATTTTTTTCACAAAAAAAACTTTTTTAAACATAACAACCCTGATTTGTTTAGTGAAAAATAAATGCTATCGATTGACATAAAATTTATAGGTTGCCATGTAAAAAAATATTGATGACGCCTTTCTCTCAAAAATTAAAAACGTCTGAAAATACTCATAACGTGAAAAAAACATTTACCATTTAAAAGTTTATGTGTTTGGGAATTTTTGAGTAATATGTACAATAAAGGATTAAATTAATTTATGCATTACTTTTTTACTACACTGTATACAATATTGTGCCCGTAACCACTATCAGTAACAGTATATTTAAAAAAAGTTTTCAGTGCATAATTTGAGGCCATGGCTGTTTTCAGACATCAGTCCTGAAGTATTGTATAATTTGTATCTACGTTTTACCAGGAGTAATTCAAGATCTGTATTTATACTGTTGTTTGAATAGATATCATATCCTATTCCTATCTCTGTGTGCTTAACATAAATGAGATTGTTTTGCTGTGCTTTGTTCCTGATCAGTCTGTTATTTGTTTGTTTCAGCCCGTATTTCTAAATAGGACCCTCAGTTATATGCGTCATCGAATGTCCAGATCTCACAAAGCACGAAGGGGATTTCGTGTGGACAGTGTACATGACAGAGTGTTAATGAAGCATAGAGAAATGGGGCCAGAAAATATTGCGGGGTATATGATTCTCACGTTTCTTGGCTTCTATGACAAAAGAGGTAAGTGTGAAACATTTTATATTGAATCACTCTTGACTACAGTAGATCAGCAGATAGAGGGATTGTATTGTTTGGTTGAAGTTTCTTGTTCCGGCGACTTAGAGTTGAGTTGCCTTTAGTGCACACACACACACTGAACACTAATTTGCATTATGAGCCGCTATTATCCTCGGTAATAAATGATAATAACTTTCAGAATGATCTGAAGTACACAAAATACTAACTAATACCTCACTAAAACATTCAAGACATATCACAACATCACACTAAGGTATTAGCCAAATAGAGTACATTTCAGTTAACAATAGAATGGTTAGTTGCATAGTACTAGGCTGCTAGCTATTATGGATTACAGTGAAAATATTAAAAGATATCTATAAAGGTGTAAAACTTGAAGTACTCAAAACTTGCAAAGAAATAATTTTGTCTTCTGTAAACAAAGTGACAAAAAGTCACAGAAGCAGTGAAAGTTAACGTGTCTTTAGGTTTAGAAGATGACTCTTCTCTTGGAGATGAAATTCTCACTACATTGATCTCTTTCCTTGCCCACAATCACTTGATGAATGGAAACACTTGCAGTTCAAAAGATTCCAAGAACTGTGAACTTTTCATTGGGTACCGTAATGAGGTAAATATTTCTTAGTTGTCATTTCAGATTATTTCTGCAATATGTATTACAGATGGAGGCTGTGTAGTTCAGTAACTAAATAATAATTTCTCTGCTTCTTGTAACCAAGTAACAGCCAACGTTGCTGGCCTAGTGGTCATGATACCGGTTTCTGGACTGGAAGGATGTGGGTTTCAGTGTTGTGTAAAGCAGGCTTGCACGTCGTGTTTAATGTGTTTATCTCCTCATGCGTGGGTAACAAAGTCACATGGACACCATGGACAGAATGGGGTAAATATAGCACTCAAGTATAAATTAATAAATAAGAAAAATAACGCAGTGAATGCTAGGGAACACAAACTTTTCTTCATTAGTTTGTTTCTAAACGCTACGTAGTCAAAACAATCGGCTTCTCTTGTCGGTTAGGCTTGAAAGTTTGTGTAAACACTCAGCTCCAGATATCTGTGTAACGACATGTTATTAGTATTTAGCAATGCAATATGGAATGACATACCTGTTCATTTCCCTAAACGTGACAAATAATATATTCAGTAAAAGAATTTCCTGGAAGCAGTAAAGTGCAAATAGTTAACATTCTTTAGTTACATTTTTTTTTTCAAAGTCAATCTCTGCATGAATTGTCATTAATTTTATTAAAATGATAAAAAAGACAATTTACCTTGTTCCTTGTAGTGAGTAGATTCACAATATTTCGCCTAGTAACTCCTTCTAGGCATCTCAGGTGTTGACATTTCATTTTATGACCTTAACATGTTCGCCGTGGCTGAGCTGGAATCCGCCGGCTGAGGAACTGTCATGTTGCAATTAAAAAAGTTAAAAACGACACGTCACAAACTTGTTAAAACCCAAGGGGCCCCTTAATGCTGCGGATACCCAATGGCTGTCTGACAGTAGAGGCCATTGGGCATCAAATGTTTTCAAGATACTGGTAGGAAACATAAAAAAANAAACTTTTACATCANCCGTTCATTAATCTTAAAACATTCATGTGCTCAATCCCAAACTGTTACTTTACAAACCTTTGTTCTGTGGTGTNAAAACTTGCAGTATCCTTCATTAAATAAGAGATGTTGGGTTATGTATTTACAATTTGTAATAAAGTAACATAAAGTAAAGTGGACCAAGTGGAAGAAAGAAGGAATTTGTTTCTAGTTTCATTTTGGTTCTATACTAAGATGTAGAGCCTCAGCGTGTAAAGAAACATGCCGAAAAAGGGTTCCCACACACAAAAAAATGGATCAATTTCACTGAGTTTTCCAGGTGCAACAAATGATTTCCAGGTGTAATATTTTAAGTTATATTTAAGGATAAATAACCCAAAACTAATGTTATATATTATTTTGGGGTAGTATGATCTCAATTTTTTTTTTAATTGTCACCATGCACCCCAATGAGCAAGTAACTATATAAATATCAACTAAATTGAATATAAAAACTATGCCTTTGTAAGTTTGATTAACAAAAATAGTGATTTTGTCTTCACAGACTTTAAGATATATCTAATCCAAAAGCAAAAATAATGTATCATGATCCATTACATTGTACAGTTAAATGTAATTAATTGAATGANGTGAATTTGCTGAATTTATTATATAGTTGCTCATACCATTCATTCCCCTTTCCACCAGCTATCAATATGTTTCTTTATTAAACTTTGCTAAATTGGTTACTGGAATGACAATCTTTATTTCCTTTAATTGAAATTAAAATAGGACGATATATATATAAATATATTTAACTTTGTATTCATTAACATTAGTAAATATAATTATTTTCTTAGCACACAGGAAGATGTGTAATTTATTTTGCAATAATAACAAAACATTAATCCCCAGAATACAGAAAAAAAGTAGGAACATTTTTCTTTACATTGCGTACAATAGTGACTGTTTACTTCTTGAATACTGAAATAAAATAGATGAATAAGGAATATTCTTTTCCTTGACTATATACTACTTAAAAAGTTGCAAAATAAATGAATTAGGAACATTATGTATATATTACAAAAGCTGCAATGTTTCTTGAGGACAAAGAAAAGCACTACCAGTAACTATGCTAGTTTTGTCTTTCAACAGTTTATTCATTTTTCTATCAATATCCTCAGCTTCAAGATGATGAGCTTTTTGCAAATTAGTTTTTTTTTACCTTAGCTCTTTCAGCTCTTTTAACTTTCTCTTTTTCATATGAACCTGCCTTTCAAATTCCTCAGTCTCTTTGGCTTTGTCTTTCAGTGCTATGTCATACTGTGATCGCGATCCTTTCACTGCTTTGATCAAATCTGGAGTTGCTTCAAACTCTGTTATGCCACCTGTATGTTTAACACTGTCGTACACTTGTCGGAGTGCTATTATCGAATGTTCATGTACATTTTCAACCAACAATTTGAATTTCCCTGAGTTTTCCAGGTTCTTGAAGTAATTAATCAAATTTCCCCGAGTTTTCCAGTATTTTTGCTACAATTTCAATTTCACTTAGTTTTCCAGGTTTTTCCTGGGGTGTGGGAACCCTGGAAATGTATCTAAGTGGAAAATAAAATATTGTCCAGTAAGCCAGAGTTTAAAAATATTTATTCTACACAAACTGGACGCCATCAAAAGTGTACGACTGCAAGAGATAGGCACATACATTTCAGTAGGCATGTGCTCAAAATAAAATAACCGATTTCAAAAATATTCTGGTGGCATACTTTTCACATTCAGCTTACACCCAATTAGTTAAAATAAAGAAAAAAAAAAAAACACTTGCATGATTTGATCATTTCGCAATGTTAAAGTTATTATCATTCCTGTTTAAACCTTAAACAAAAACCAATAAATGTTTATTCTTTCTTTTAATTTTGTAAATACTTTCATTGTCCATGAGTCCGGAACAAACAAATCAATAAAGGTCTACCCAGTACAAATCAAAATAACAGGTTTGAACTTTCATGTCCAACCATAGAAAGTGTACAAACTAGGGTTGGCAATAATTCACTTAAGAAAGTCGATTAATTAATCGATTTTCGATCTTCACTTAAAAAGTAGAAAACCGAAATCAAAGGTCGACTTTCTTGTAAGAGTCGACTTTTACGGCGAAGACTGTTAACCTGATTTTCGAAAAAGTTGATCAATTGATTAGTCGGTTGTTCGGTTAACTGATTTTTTGGGTAGTCGGATTTTTGGTAATTTGTACATTATCGACTGTATAAGGTAATTGTATTACGAAACCCAATGATTTAGGTTAGTATTTAGGGTAAACATACATCGGATGCCACCAAAATCGTGTGCTGTCAAATAAAAGTTCCCTGTTTGCGTAATCACATTGATGAATGCATTAGGTGCCGGCCTAAGTCTGTGGGGCTGGGACACAGTGGCGTGGCCAGGTCGTGGTGATAAAAGAGCAGAGCTATTGCATGTTGCCTACCTTAAAGGGGTTGATAGGATTCAATATTCTCCATACTACATGACGTGATCCGAAATCACATAAATACACGAGCAATAGTGATTTGAAAAGGCAGTTTTCTAGAGAAGATCCAGGTGTCTTCATTTTATTTGCAGTTTAAATATACACTGACTATGCAAAACTCATGGGATTGCAGGTCACTGATTCGCAGGTGGACACCACGTGTCTTCCACGCCACCTGCAGGGCTCCGCGACGGCTGCAGTTGTGTGTGAGATGTTGTGGGAAGTGGCTGTGCGAGTGATTCATGTGAAATACAATGTCGTCGTGAGTTGACGGCATTCGAACGTGGCATGGTGGTGGGTGCCCGACGCATGGGACATTCGATTTCGGAGGTGGTGCAGGAATTCGGCTTCCCACGTTCAACCGTGTCCAGGGTGTACCGAGAATGGGTGGATGAAGTCGTCACAGTCCACAACAGACACCATACTGGGCGTCCAGCCGCCCTCAATGACCGAGACCGGCGACACCTGGGACTAATGGTCAACAGAGGCAGGAGAGCAACTTTGCAACAAATCACAGCCAAATTCAACTCTGACCGCTCTAGAAACGTCTCCCGGTGGACAATCCGTCAGAACATGCGTGCCCTCGGGTAGGGGAACCGTCGCCCTACACGGGTGCCACTGCTAACTCCGCGTCATCGGATACTCCGGCGTGCATATGCCACCAATCACCGCGGATGGGCACTGCAACAGTGGCGTAACGTCATATGGTCCGACGAGTCACGGTATCAACTGTACCATGCCGATGGGAGGCACCGTGTGTGGCGNCGTCACAGTCCACAACAGACACCATACTGGGCGTCCAGCCGCCCTCAATGACCGAGACCGGCGACACCTGGGACTAATGGTCAACAGAGGCAGGAGAGCAACTTTGCAACAAATCACAGCCAAATTCAACTCTGACCGCTCTAGAAACGTCTCCCGGTGGACAATCCGTCAGAACATGCGTGCCCTCGGGTAGGGGAACCGTCGCCCTACACGGGTGCCACTGCTAACTCCGCGTCATCGGATACTCCGGCGTGCATATGCCACCAATCACCGCGGATGGGCACTGCAACAGTGGCGTAACGTCATATGGTCCGACGAGTCACGGTATCAACTGTACCATGCCGATGGGAGGCACCGTGTGTGGCGCAGACCGCATGAACCGATGGAACCCGCATGCCAAGAGGGCGTGATCTAGGCCGGTGGGATATCAGTCATGGTGTGGGGTGCGTTTTCCTGGCATGGAATGGGCCCCCTGGTTGTTCTGGAAGACACGTTGACTGGTCCGCGGTATCGTCAACTGCTCGGAGACAATCTCCACCCGTTTGTGACTTTTCAACACCTTGACGACATTGCGGTCTTTCAACAGGACAATGCGCCGCCACATCGCTCCAATGTCGTCCGTGAATGGTTCGAAGAGCATTCAGGGGAGGTTCAATGACTGAACTGGCCACCCCGAAGCCCTGATATGAACCCAATCGAGCATATCTGGGATGCCCTTGAACGCAGACTCCGTGTATTGGATCCTCGATCCACGAACAGGCCAAAATTGGCTGGCGCTCTGCAGACTGTGTGGTGTCAACTGCCTCTGGAAGTGTACCAGGGACTTGCAGACTCAGTTCCACACCGTATCGCTGCGCTCCGCAGGGCCAGATATTAGGTGGGTATCCCATGAGTTTTGCTAAGTCAGTGTACATGTCATCTTTAATTTTATGTGCACGAATAACAAAAATAATGCTGTCACAACTTGATAATACACATGGTTTATCAGAAAACATATTTGAAATAAGTAAACGGGGCGTTTTTCTGGTTCACTAACAACGCTTCGGGGTTCGTATGGGGTCTATGGGGAATAACTTCATATAGGGACACACAGTTTCGATGACGCCTTGTTTCGACGCTACAGGGTGTCCAGAGATAAAGAGGCCCCGAGGGATTTTGCAAACAATGTGTCCGCATGATGACCATTACGTATGAAATGCACTGTATGGCAGAGTAGATCACTTTTTGTTTGGAAACTAATCATTTCGCTGACTGCAATGAGAGTGAACAGTTGATGTTCTAACGAAATGGTGTTCACAGTAAAGCAGCGTGGAGTGTTATGCGAAGCACACATCGTGGAAACTGTTTGCACAAGAGTTTCAAATTGGCAATGCATTAGCCAAACCACCATCGAAATCGTCAAAGCAAAAATTAGTGGCAAAAGGGTGCGACACAGCTGCCACTCTCAATAAGAAACCTGATTATCCCAAACGTGTTCGAAGACCAGAAAACATTGATCAAGTGAGTGACAGGCTGCGTCAAAGTCCGAGTAAGTCAGTGCGCCGGTTATCTGTGCAAGTGGGAATTAAGAAATCATCGTGTCACACCATCATCAAAAAGGACCTCAAGCTTCGTCCTTACAAAATTACTGTTGTTCATGAATTAAACCCCACACGCATTCAATTTTGGGAGTGGTTTCTGAATGAAGTTGCCTCGGGACTCTTGGATCCCTTTTTTTCTTTTCCTCGTCAGCCCTAGTACGGTACTAAATAAACTATCTTTGTAAGAAACAAAACCCTTGTCCACTAAAGTCAGAGAAACTGAAGCATCTACTGCGGAGTATGAAGGACCTTTAGAACACAGCAGTTTATATCTGAACGTCGGCACCTTTTTTATTGTGACAAAAAAAATAAAGTAAAATAAACATTGGTTTTCAATTAAAAACAAAAATGTTGCAAACACTGATATAAAATATATTACTAGACAGCTATCCTCCTTAATTTATAAATTATCCTTTGGCTTACGGTACTAAATAAACTATCTTTGTAAGAAACAAAACCCTTGTCCACTAAAGTCAGAGAAACTGAAGCATCTACTGCGGAGTATGAAGGACCTTTAGAACACAGCAGTTTATATCTGAACGTCGGCACCTTTTTTATTGTGACAAAAAAAATAACGTAAAATAAACATTGGTTTTCAATTAAAAACAAAAATGTTGCAAACACTGATATAAAATATATTACTAGATAGCTATCCTTGTTCATTTATATATTATCCTTCGGCTTACGCCTCAGGATAATATATAAATTCCCTCGGAGTTTTGATTTTCAGTTACCAAAGGATAGCCTACTGTTTAGCTACTGTGAATCCTTATCCGAGCTACATATACAAACACTGATAAATGTACACTTTTTTCTAATAAAATACCATATTAAAATTCTAGTGTAGTGTCGGCAAAGGCGACCAGTTATCAAATGTGACCAGTCCAACTTTTCCCGTAAATATTAGGGTAATGTATGGTTTACCGAACACTTAAGGAAGACGCCAATAAATAATTATACACTCTGAGAACTACCAAGCCACCTCTCCTCCCCCCTTTTATGCTAAATATTAATATTTGTTAAATATTTGTTTTCCTTCGGTATTTAAGACAGTTAAACACCGGTAAATCGTTTACATCCAAGATGTACCTGCTTTTGGCAAAAAATATTAGCGCTCGGTTAAAACCTCGCGTTAATATCTTGACAAAAGCAGATTATCTTGAATGTAAACGATTTACCGGTGTTTAATTATACGGGGTTAAGTTTCTCTGTGTAACGAACCAGTAATTCAGTTTTAAACTTATTTTAATTTAAATGTACGTTTTATTCTAATCTGTTTTGGATCGTAAGTTTACTAAGGTAATTTTCGTGGTTCTTTTCATAATGTTTGTATTACAAGATTAATTTTTATACAAGTTTTGTTTAGCCATTTCTACTTTACAATATTGGCTCCTTTCCAGTCAAGTGATACGAAATGAAGCGGCGCTGGAAAGTGTACGAATCGGAAAGTGTCCGAATCGGAAAGTGTACGAAAGAACGTCATCGAGCCAGGGATGTCCAAAGGACTTTAATATTTAAGACAATGATACGGCAACAATGGAACAGTAAAGTGTCAAAACCGGAAAGTGTATGAAGCGGAAACTGTACGAATCGGAAAGTGTACGAAGCGGAAACTGTACGAATCGGAAAGTGTACGAATCAAATAAATAAAGACGTTAGAACAATAATTTAATACATGTTTAGAAGAACTATTCATTTATGCTAAAATTAAGCCAACCCCTGCCCCCCTTTTGGGTGGTGCGGGGTGCAACTTTGATGTTTGAAACGGGAACCCCTATTTTTTGCGTATTGTGAATCTACGCTACGGTGTAAACGGAGAAAATTTTGTCTGAAACATTTTTTTCGCATTACGATAGATGGCGCTGAAATCGACAAAAATTAAGCACCCCGAATCGTGAGATGCAAGGGGACTCACGTTAATCAAGCACTCTGAAGGAACCAGAAAATTACTACGACTACGTCGTTGTTCCCGGAAAGCGCTCTAAACTTTTGAAATTATCATTTTTTTGAACAAATGTTTAGAATAAACCTAAGCTTTTTATTTAAGAGGAATCCAAAAATGTAAACAGAATGGGGGAGTCCCATTTGAAATTTCAATGTTGCCCCCTTTATTCGAATCATTTTTTCGATTGGATGCATATTTTTCGAGATATTCATGCGTCCCGACCTTTTAGATACATCCGGTATAATGTTTAAATAATATAGACGCGATTTGGAAAGAAAACTAAGAATAAAATGGCCGATGTGGTCCAAAGTTTATGCATTTAACATAAATTGTATCTAAAACCACTCGTGTCCAATTTTATTCAAATCGTCCCAATCATTACTTCTTTATAAAGGTTCTATGAATTATACGCCATTTTAAAAAAAGTATATGCACTAAATGGTGAACGTAGCTCACATTCATGTGCTTTATAAAGGTTCTATGAATTATACGCCATTTAAAAAAAATATATGCACTAAATGGTGAACGTAGCTCACATTCATGTGTGTCATAGAGTTTATGCCGAGGATCACTCATGCCAAATTTTATTTCAATCGGACAAAGGGTTCGTATTATATAACAATTAAATCATATAGACG
>KZ882113.1:2949-14724 GCA_003456935.1 Machilis hrabei
GTGAATAACACCCAGCCCTAGCCAGGAATCGAACCTGGGACCTCCGGCGTGCAAGGCCAAGTGGCTAACCACTAGGCTACCGGGACCGGCGAAGTGTGTGCAGGCAGCTCCGTGAAGTGAGGCTGTGACAGTGACACTACTGATAAAGAATTCAGGTGACTCGCTTGTGTCATGTCGTGACTAAGTTACGACAAAGAATGGAAAGTCAAGGTCGGCAGTTCCGCTTGACGCTCTGCTTTTACAAATGGAAGGAAACGAACAAGTTGTGTTTCTTTCCGCTCGATGTATCCCCCCGTTTGTTGTAGACGAGCAAGTTCAGTGACGGCGGCTGGAAGGAAGAAAGAGGAGGTTGTTGCTCACTGTACAAAAAATGGTAGATACAAGTTCGTTAAGACCAGTGGCGAAGGGTTGATATGCGCGGAATTTTGGCAACGTTGTAGTGCTTTTAGAAACTTTGGGAGTATATTCCCCACACCTAAACAAGAAAAAAAATGTCATACAAGCATATGTTCGGAAATGCCTGGTTTATAAGTTCTAATCGAAAGATGATATTCTACGAAATAAACACGGATGTAATTTTTCCTTCAAACAGATGTCGCGTTTTATTTAAAATTTACAGAATACATTTACGCTTACTGTGACACATGACTTATGTAATCTATCTTCAGTTCAATTGTCGTCTACTCACACTTGACACCAAATGCTCAAAATGTCTTCCACCTGATTCAATGCATTTTTTATCTGTGGAGACACTTAAAAACCCTAGTTTATGCAACTGCAATATCAAATGCAGAGACTCTTCACCATCGCATCGTAGATGCGTCCGAAACCATTCGCAACCATCCTGGGGTCTTTGAAAGGGTGCAACAGTCCACGATCCGACGTGTCCATGCATTGAACNAGGTGGAGGACATTATGAGTAGGTATTTGGTGTGAAGTGCGAGTAGATAACAATTGAACTGAAGATACATTACATTAGTCGTGTGTCGCAGTAACCGTAAATGTATTCCGTCAATTTGAAATAAAATGCGACATCTGTTTGAAGTAAGAATTACATCTGTGTTTATTTCGTAGCATAACATCTTTCGATTTTAACTTATAAACCAGGCATTTCTGGACAGATGACTTTTTCTTGTCTAGGTGTGGGGAATTTACGTTAAACTTCTAAAGTAAATCTGGGAATGATGCCCGTTCAGTATGGTAACATCGAAGGCAATGGATAAAGATTACGTGTATGTTGACTTACTTTTTGCGTTTGTTTGAAATATCAGTGGTCCTTGTTGGTAACTAAGTACATTCTTTGTTGAATTGCAGCCTTATTACTTTGATTATCCTTGAAAGGCGTCGTTTTAAACTGTCGGCGTGATCCGTGGGCGTGTGTTTTGCGGCGTAGTGCTAGTGAGAGTCAGGCAGGCAGGCACGCACGGTATGGGTCAAAGTCGAGGCCAAACGAGTGACTAATTGCACATTGTTGTTGGCAACAAGGCACGTCAAGGATTCGAACAAGCGACAAGCCGTGGCTGAAGTTTGATACATTGACAGCAAAAGGGGTGTGTGCGAGAACGTTTTCTTGTAACACCCGTACTGCACGTACCTTGTTGCAGATTAAACTGCTTGCTTAACTTTGTCACGCGCCAGAGAATTATGCAGGCTTAATTTGAGTTTGGTGATTGCCGATGCCCTGTCCGCAAAATGTTTAGGATTTAAAAGATTATTCCCAGATCATTGCTGAAAATGTCCAGTGACTCTAGAATTCACTTAAAATAAATACTTGTTTCGGCGTAAAATGTACGCGTAGACGTAGCGATACTATACATACAAAACAAAATTATATATTTTAGTTTTTCTTAAAAAAAAAAAACAAAAAAAAAAACACGCCGGGTCAAGTCACCTCATGCGGTGGGGTGGCCTGAACCCCAACCTTCATTTTTGCATTCTAAAATAGGGAACACACAGCAACCAGATGACATGGACCATATACATATACAGAATTTTCAGTACCCTTTTCAGACTGTTCAATTGATAAGATCTTGTNGATTTAGTGTAACATTCACAACTCGGCACATGAAAATACATTTTGTTTTAAAATTCAGTGAATTCAAACCAATGCAAATGTTTTGAATTCAGAGTGCCATGGGTAACCTTGGATAGTATATTTGCTGAAAAAAATACGAAACTGGGAAACTTGTGTATTTATATTTTTTTAGAAATTAAAGTAAATTATTATGTAGAGAGTTATTCAATAATATATAAAACTAGCAAGTCTTAGAAAACTCATAACAGTATATAGGCTTAACAGGGGTTGCGCTGCCGATCGCATTTTTCGCCAAATGCGATTTTTTATACATGTGGCGAATTTTTTATTCATTTGGCGATTCTTGTGGCGATTTTTTTATTTGCTTGGACAATCCTATAAGATTCTTAAATTTATTTCTTTTAACACTTTACCGTAATATATATTTAGCCTGTTTTCTTTCTCTTACAGTACCAGCATCGATTCTGTCNTATCCAAACGAAGCGTAGCGCGAAATTTCGTTTCGCTTAAAACGCACATTTTCGTTCACTTACCAAGCTACGAAAAATTAAATTCGTTACGTCTTTCAGGCTTTGCCTGAAAGACGTAATAGCGCGCTACGCTTCGTTTGGATATGACAGAATCGATGCTGGTACTGTAACTCTCGCAAACTTAAAGTGTCACTTGTATTGCGTCCAATCATCCCTTTTCTTTAAGTTTATTAAATATCTACCATGTCTTGTTTAATACCAATAGTGTTATTTTATATACATGGCGACACTAAACATATTTTGGCGAAACAAATTTGTATTTGGCGAATGGAGTGGCGAAAGAAAAGGAAAAGCCAGAGCAACTACTGAGGCTATATATATATATATATTTTCTAACCATTTAGGCTTGCTTACTCTTTCTATATTTTAGCACTACATTAATAGACATAAACAAAAATGTAATCAAGATTATGGTCTGTAATGTGGATCTAAGTCGCCCCAGAAACACTAAGGGGTGCCTTGGACTTGCCATTTTCTCAAATATATATAAAAAAATGCAGGTTATTAAAATACTGCTGAACTGTGTCAAGGAAGCGTGCACGAACACACAAAAATTACAACATTTCTAGAACTTAAAAACTGGTATATTGCACGACAAAGTTCAGACATTAGGTTATGATTTTTTTTAAAGTATCCAAAGACACCTTGTGAAGTCCCAACCACGAGATATTAGTGTACACACATCAAAGTTTTTAACACATTATAGACATGGTCTCTACAACATATCTTTTTTCTGTCTGGAATTGAGAAATATTTGTTGTTTTTTTCATTTTGGGACCAAGTACATTGTTTTTGAAATACCAACCGTTCGTTATCGAGGGAAATGGGACATTTCATGATAAATATGAACTAAACACGATGCGCGCTGCACTTTCTTAAAACAGTGTTGGCTGAAGATTTTCACTTGGGTGTAATAAAAGGTGAAAATATAGGATGTGGTCAATAGATCCGTCAAATCAAATAATAAGAGTTGAAGGTTGAGATGCATGAATAGTTTCTTTGACCTACTGGTTTTGTGGTTTACATTTTTGTGGTTGTTTTAAGTGTAGGTATTGATGACAAATAAATCGTAGTACGTAACACACAAAACAAGACAAAATAGGAATGTCCTGTTTGTATTACCCCATTAAATGACTATGGTATTCAGTTTTTGTAAACGTGTAGCAAGTGATATTTATGTATGGGTCTGTGGTAATGTGTGATGGAGAGAAAAAAAACTAATACTTTAGATCTTGTATAGTGTGGCAACTAAATTAGAAAAGGCTAATTCCACGCGGAATTAAATCCGCTAGGTGGCAGTGCGAGCTGCCGTAACTCTCGAAAACAATGTAGCGCAACGAAGAAAGATGAGGTTTTCACTTTTTTTATTATACAAAACGAAAAAAGCCTTAAAAAGGTGTACGGAAAATTGATATCAAACATTGCTGTAAGTGTTCAAAGGTTATTTTTGTAATAACAATACGTCCAGGTATGTCCAATAAAATGCTTTCCTGTAATTTCGTAAAAAAATAATTAATTACATAATGAAAACAAGAACCTTACTATAAAGTACAAACTTAAAATTTTGTTAAGCTGCAATATAAAACAGCGTGTATCATGTGATATGTTATTTAAATGTTGTTTTTCTTTCTCATTTGCAGCAGCCGTGTCAAGAGGTGAGGAGTCCCGAGATGCCAGTGAAGGTGAAAATTTAACGTTGCAATGTCGGTTCCCAGTTCACCTCGCTGCCAAGGAACCCCGGCCATTGTTCATATGGATGCGGGAGACTGGAGACGAAAAGATGAAAAATGCAGCTATCAATGAAGTGCCACTTAGCCAGAATTACGAGTAAGGAATATTTTGTCGATAATAAAAAAATTCAACATAAAAATAAATAGTTGCTAAGTTTGTACTAGGTACTTGATATTATACCTGTTAATGTGATCGACAAAGTAGATAAAAATTACTTTTGATAGATTACTATTTTCGCCATCTTGAATATGGCAGAGTAGTTAAAAAGAAAAGGATATAAATATCATGTACTTTAAAATAAAAGTACGCCATGATACATGCGTGAAAAAGACATGGTGTTTAATTAGTATTTTCTGTACATGTTTAATAGATGTAACCTTTTTATGCAATTACATTCAGTGATGTGTGGTCAGTACAGTAAAATGTTTTGCAAGTACAGTATTGTTAATGAATAACTTGGCAACTATTGCCAGTATAGCTCAAACATAGTGAACCTCTATTATAAAGAATTCTTAGGAAGTGGTCACTTGTCATGAACTGTAGTCACTAGTAAACGTTGATGACTTGCAAGCAGGAGAGGTCATTCTTCTGCTTGGAAACAGAGTAAATTCGGAAAGAACAGTAATAATAAAATCAGTATTGGGTAGTTATAAAGTCGTACTTCAAGAAACAACTGTATTTTTCTTGAAACAATTTTAATTCTCCAGTTGAGAGTTTCTTTAAATGTAAATTAGTATTAACTTTTAATACTATGCCTTCCTTATTGCACATGTTAAAGATGCAGGCCTTTAGACGTCTTCTCAGTTTGTAGAAATAGCTTTAATTCTACTCTTGTAGTGCTAATTTTTATTGTATAATAAAATAAGATAATATAGGTAACCAAATTTTTATAATGCAATAAAATTAACATACCTGCCAACTTTTACGATAAAAACGTAATTCGTACGATTTTTTAACTTGAATAGGATTGTCCGATTTTTATTTTTTTGTTACGATTTTCCTTCTCTCTCTCCCTCTCCTTTTTTTTATTTAATACCCATTGAAATGCAGCTAAATGAGCTAGATATCCCATTAGAGCAACCCTTGTTATGTTTTAATAGCACTTGAATTAGCTGCTGCTTGTTTGACGGTTCTTGAAAGGTGACAGCCGTGAAAAAAACACAGCTCTGGTGGCAAAAGACAATCAGGCCAAATATTAAACATAAAATTTAACATTTATACAGACCTACAGCTGTATTATAAACATGTATATATTCAGAGTTGTGTTAATAGATGTGGAATATTAATCGTGCATATTGGGTTGTACTCCAATGGAAATTATCACAATGTGAGTATTTCATTTTTTAAAAAGTAGATGGACCTATTGATCTATTAATGTAGAATTGATATTGAAATGCAGTGTTTGTCATTTGTCAGGGTTAACTTTAATATTTAATAATTTATAGGTGACCACTTTTTTATGGTGGTGATATTTCATTAGGTTTAAACAAAATTTCCCTCCAGTCCCCCCACCCCCCTTGATCCCCTGCAGGGCAATTACGATTTTTCATATTTGAAGGTTGGCAGGTCTGAATTAATATTCCAACTTTTCTTCCAAACAAATGTGGGAACACTGCAACCTTGTATTTCTCTGGTAGTTGAGCACTGATATCATATTTAGTTCCAGAAGCTTTATTTATTGCAAGTAGAATTGTACGAGTAACAATGTAAAATTGCAAATAGCAACAGCTGGGGAATGTAAAATGGCCTTACAAAAAAATTTGACATGCCTTACCAGTGGTGTTTCATATACTATCTACCAGTACTTGTATTATAGGTTACATAAATATCATAGGTTTGATTTTTTTTTCTCTAACAAAAGTTTGTTTTAACCTCTTTTAGGCTGGTATTTCAACCACAAGAAGGTCGCTACGACCTGATAATTTCCAATGTGAGTTTTCATCAAGACAATGGACGCTTTGTCTGCCTTGTGCAAGGAGCTGGAAATGGTGCAGAACTCTATCGGAAGGCTACGCAGCTTGTAGTTTTACGGAGACCGAGTCCGCCACAGATTTCTCCTGCTGCTCCCATTGCAACTGAAGGACGTTCACTTGATTTGGTGTGCTCCTCACCAGGAGGCAGTCCTGATCCCATCATGAGGTAATGTCAACAAAAATCNGAAAGTTTGTTGCATTTTAAAATTATTGGACATAATTTATGGAATTTCTTCGCCTTTCAGGTGGTATCGAGAAGGCGCCTCAGCTCCGTTGGATGCAGAGCTTAGTCCAGGGCGTGCAGTGCTGCACCTGACACCCCGACGTGAGGATGATGGCGCAGTGTTCCGCTGTGTGGTGTGGAATCGTGCTATGTCTGAAGGTGAAAAGCTGGAGGCATCTGCTTCATTAAATGTAAACTGTAAGTACGATTTGGAATAAATGTATGTGACTGTGTCTGTGTCGGTGGGCATTTCACATTGTAATATATTACTTTGTTTTCTCCCTAGATTTTCCCAGGGTAGAGGTTGGTCCAACGAAAACACTGACAGTAGAACGGGATGGAACTGCCACACTGGAATGCCGAGTTGATGCAAAACCTCCAGTCAAAAACATGAGATGGTTACACGAAAAACGAGTTATAAGTGTGAAGCCCACCTTGACGCTTCCAAGGGTAGCACTGCACGATGCCGGGACGTATACGTGCTCTGCTGATAACGGCTTGGGACAGCAGGGTGAAGATTCCCTTACGATGGACGTTTTACACGCACCTGCTGTTTCGGTAGAATCGAGGAAAGAAGTGGAAGAAGGAGAAGGTGTTGAAATTCGGTGTAGTTATACTGCTAACCCACGCCCAAACGTGGTGGAATGGCTTCGGCCTGGCCGAACGGATTTCAAACAGATTGGAGAAGTGTTAAGGCTATCGCGTGTTTCAGCAGACCACGCTGGCACTTACATATGCCGTGTCATAAACGTGATGACGATTACAGGAAGTGCTCAGAAAATAGAGCGAGCCAGTAACGCGTCTATGATTTTGTTAGTGCGTCACAAACCAGGCCAGACACGTATCAGCCCAGATCGACCAGTAGCTCTGGAAGGCCACAGTGTTACTTTGACTTGCGCCTCTTCTCCTCCTGGATGGCCAACACCTCAGTATCGATGGTGGAGGGATGGTTCAGATTCGACAGAGACCACTGGTGCCAAATACACGATACCGTCTGCTACGCTGAATCACGAAGGGGCGTATCATTGCCAGCCAACAAATGATATGGGCCAGGGAACAGTAGCAACAGTTAATGTTGAGGTTCAACAGCCTCCCAGACTCATTACAAAACTGCAGCCACAAGAAACCAAGAGAGAAGGAGACACCGACGTTTCGGCCACATGTACGGCTCAGGGAAAACCGAGACCTGTAGTAAAATGGCTGAAAGAAGACGAAGAATTGTCACCAGGCATTTCGAACATAGACATCAGTACATACGAGGCTTCTGGGAGAAGTACAGTGGCTACAGTGCGTTCTACTCTTCGCTTTACTAAACCCTTGACGCCATCAGACCGGGGACACTATACTTGCCTTTTTGAGAATGCTGTGCGCAGAGAAAAGACCACAATGTTGCTGAGAGTTCAGCGTGAGTAAAGTTTGTTTTTCCATTTATTTTTATGGTTTGAAACTTATCTCAATTTGCTAAATAAATTCAATGCCCCCCATTACAATAATTGCAACCACAGATTAATTGATTCCATCAACAGAGGTGCCAACTATATGGCTTTCCTTTAGTTTGACTGAATTGTTAAGAGATGTGTATGCAAGTGTGTTAAAGCACATGTTCCCCTTTAAAAAAAATAATTGTTCAAGAGATATTCTAAAGACCATTACCAGAACTTGGGTCAAAACCTAATGATTTTTGCAGTGGTGCTGCTGAGACAGGGTTTATAAAGCTTGTTATGTCTGCATCAGTGACATGATTATAAATATAATTTAATAATGCAGTGGGTGATTGGATGGAACGTACCAAATTATTTTACAAGTGCAAGAAATGTAAAAACTTGTCACGATATATAGGATTCATTATATAAATATTAAACATTAATTACTGAAAACCCTGTTGTCCAGATTAGTGCAATGGAAGTAGACGTGTATTGTGTTGAATAACCTAAATTAGCTGTTTGCAATATAAGTGATTTTAATCAACATATTTGAGTCTAAATTTAATGTGTTAAGTTGCTGGTGGAATTTTCACCGTCATTCTAAGGCAAGAATAACTAGAGGTTGCTTTTTCATATACAATTACAGAAGACACACAGTTAAATGCAAACTCCCATAACATTCATGTATTTTAAGTGTATGATAACTATGCATCTTTCCATTTTTGAACTACATTATTTTTTTTAAAAGTTCTTTGATATTGTCTGTTTTCTATGGGTAAATTATACAGTACACATTTTAATTTCCAGTGCAAAATTAAAACACTCGTGGGTGTCCCCGAGTAAAATAACGTGTAGATTTAGGTCTTGTTTTAGCGAGCCTGCGACTTATTCGGTTTCCGTAACTTCGGATGGTCACTCTTAAGATTTTGAGCACGGTATATTTTGTTATTGGTCCACATCCACTAACAAACCTATAAATGTGTTGTAGAGGCATGACAGTTGAATAGAATTGTACTCTATTGTCTAGTTGAAGGTTGCTAACTTCCNTGTAAACAATGCAACACTTTTAACGAGGGAAAAATTATTTCAGAGTTTTAAGAAGCAGTAGCGGATAAAATGTCGTTCTTGTCAATGACTCTACATTTTAAAACTTGTAGCCATTGTGGAGTTCAGTTCTTACCAGTATATAAGTATTTCCATGTGGAATCAAAACCAACAGATGGAACCATTTCTATGCATTCAGTTGTTTGAAAATATTGTGATGTTACTTTGAGTTTCATAGAAGAATAGATTGAGGTATATTACCGTAATGTGTCTTATTTCAATTTGCAGACAAACCTCGGGCACTACACGAAAACAACAAGGTCGCAGGTGAAATTAACCAGACTGCTGTTATTGTTTGTAAAGTGCAAGCATATCCTAAACCAGAGGTACAATGGAGTTTTGGAAGCAGCCAAGCAGTTCTGAGAAGCGACGGCGGCCGATACAAAGTCAATACCACGATCCTGCCGGAAGACATAGTAATTTCAACACTTATGGTGTCCAACATTGGCGAATCAGACTACGGGGATTACTGGTGCCAGGCGAGAAATACGCTCGGAACCATTCGGGAACATCTAGTGCTGAGACACACCGGACCTCCAGAGGAACCCAGCAGCCTTCGAGCAATTGCCGTTGGCTCTAATTATGTCCAGCTTGCTTGGGATGCTGGTTTTAACGGCGGTCTCCAAGACACTAAATTCATCGCCCGTTACAGCAAAGTTCCTAACAGCCAGAACCAGGCCTCAAACTGTTACTCGTCATTTGGACATGCAGACGGAGGGGGATCAGAATTTGACTGTCAGATGAATAATCCTTGCAATGTGACGTCTTTGGAACAACACACATCTTACATGTTTAAGGTAAGTTAGTTTTTCTTTCATTTCATATTATTTATACTTAATTGGTAAATACTTAACCAGGCAAACATGTGAAAGAAAGCATGTTCTTCAACAGCAAAATATTCTTATAAAAGTGCCATGAACCCATAGAAAACCATGTGTAACATGAAAGGAATGAAATCTGGCATGTGCAAAATATTTTTACTCTCGCATTTGCCATCTACCCAGTTTTTTAAGTGGTTAGTGAACAGTCTCTGATGTTGGTAGGGTGTGTTTTTTATAAACCATATGTTATGCACATTTTATATGTTAATTCATCAGAAATAACAATTTTAATATTTTGTGTTGTGACGTTAAGATAGATTAGATAGCGTATCTGAAATGTTGGAACAACTAAATTGTGTTTCGTTAGCTGAAAATCACCACGAAAATAGGATGAAAAGGTTTAAACAAATCATTTACGGTCAGTTGTCATAAACTGCGAACACGTACTGCAAACAGTTACACATATAGGTAGAAACGATAATTCAGATAAGATAAAGGAAGTTAGGTGTAGAACGGACGCCCGGGTATGTGTGGTCTTTTTTTCCTCGGACAATTCCAGATTGGATTGGTTTTTGAGTTGGTACGTTTCACCCCCTGTCAAACACGAACAGTTGAGTGTGGGGTAAGATGTAGATGTAGAATATTATCTGGTATGACATGGCTTGTAAAGTGTTGCCAGACCATATGACAAGTTGTCACAACAACGACCTGTAATTTTAAAGACCCCTTTGCTTAAACAAGTTCTGTAGCATATAGTGGGCATTTTGGCTTGCATATGGTATAGAGATGAAGTCGCACGTTTAAGAATTGAATCTGAAACGCTGCACCAAATTATTTTAAATGCAAGTGACAAGAGTTATATAGATTCGTATACGTGTTGCTTTGTGCTGCTGAAATTAAGTAAATCTTGGGAACAAAATGCATTGTTAGCAAACCTTAGTAGATTTCTTTTAATAAAAATAAATTGTTTTTATCAGAAAGAAAATTGCTGAAAGAGTGGATAGATAAACAAAATGAGCTAATTTTAAAATGGTTGTATTGTTTTTAAGAGGTTTTATCTGATCTTAGGTTTTACAATTTCCATTTATACAGGGTTGTGTTTGCTTTAGTTTTTTCAGTGTATTGCAAGTATGCTAATCACAAGTTTCCTTTNTATTACACTTCCAGGTACAAGCATACAATCACAAAGGAAACAGCATTTTTTCACCAAATGTAACGGCAACGACAAAAGTGTCTAGCCTACCTCGGCCGCAGCACGTCGTGTACGAACCTCTTATCGGGCAGGTCACAGTGAACCTCCCTTCTTCTTGTTTGCCGTTGATCGGAGTCCTAGAGATAGCAGACGTAGATGGAGAATGGCAGGTCGCTCGTATGGTTCCTTTAGAGGCGACGCAGCGATGGGAAGTAAAAGTGAAGGACGGTGCCATTGCAGAAAATCCAGAGGAAGCCAAGAGAGTCAGGGTCAGACTGTGTCTCAAAGCAAACCCAGATATTTGTGGCGAAAGCATAGAAGCAGAGGGTAAGATGAATCTTGCTACATATTTCTTTTTTTGTACATTTCAATTCAGTGACCATTAAAAGTTTACAATAGTGGAGACAATTTGGGTTATTGTGGCTAAACTTGTAAAACTAATAGCATCATAGTTCAAAAGCAACATTATAAGCAGACAATCTTTGTTCAAACCCTGTTGAGAANGCAGTTTTTTTCTGTTGTGATCAGTGTAAACATTGTATACCACCGTATAAAGTAATTTTTAATAGATGTACCGTTGTATGTATATGACTAAACCAGGTTGTAAATAATTATGTTTTCCCTCAGAAATTAAATTGCAAAGAAAATTGACCGACAGGTTGGCCTAGTGGTTAGAGTGCTCGCCTCCTGATCGGGAGGTCCCGGGGCCGGCTCCTAGCCCTGGGTAAAAAGGGTTATCCTA
>KZ882114.1:964-17304 GCA_003456935.1 Machilis hrabei
TAGTAATAAAAGCACACAATATTAATACTCAAAATACATTCCTTTAATTTACGGCATTGATGTCGTATTTGATTTTTAAACATTGCTAAATAAAATAAGTTCGTTTGATTTGCTTCGGACTGTTGTTTTACAAGGAAACACGTCCTTACTATCGGTGTAGCTATTTACTAGTATGTCAGAATACATTTAAGACATTGGATTTAATAATTTCAACTCGTGTAACTGTTCTCCGAATTCCTCGCAGATTGGGTGAGATTCTGTGAAGGGGAACTTTTTCATGCTAGGCAGAGCTTTCCCGGTAGAAGGCACAATTATCTGTTTCGTTATCTTGTACATTAACAGTTGAAGTGTGAAAGAGTGAAATTTGTCTGCAACACAGTTACTACGTCATTACAAATTTTGAAGAATATCCCTTCCTTTGTTAGCTGTTCCGGTCTTTTAAATTCCGACTGGCCTTATTTCTCCTACGTATTTTCAGGGCAAGAGATTTTATTATTTTCCGTAGCAAAGTTTCAGGTGGAGAAAAAGTTGAATGATTGTTGGATGTAGATGGGCCTGAAGAAGTGTCTGTTTCTACTTCTAAGTGTTGTGTCAGCAAAGGAAATTATTGATACTATATCTTTCTAAAATATGATCTGCATAGTTTCCTTTATTTCAACAAAGTGAATTTTTTAGTATTTTGAAATACTTGTATGCCACTATATTTAGTAAAACGCATCCATTTATTGTTTCTCCTTTCTTTAATTTAACTTTACACATTTTTTGTGTTGCTGATGACGGTAATAACTTGGATACTAAAATAGTGGTAAAGAACTAGGAATATTAATCTGGTAGTATGAGACTTAATTGCTTCAAGAAACAAATATAAATACTTCACAAACAAGCTAAAGATATCCATGTTTTTTATTATTATTATTGAAATTAGTTCTTTCTTACATTCAGAACAAGCTCAGGTAAACGTTTACTCACGTACTGTCTTCCTCCCTCTCTCTCTCTCTCTCTCTTTTATTTTACAAATTCAATAGATTTCAATATTAGGGTACCTGGTAGTCAAATCTATAGTAAGACAAGACCGATGCTATCTATTTTGTAAATGAAATACAGTGTGAGACTAATTATTATTATTATACTATATACAGCCATATAAATTTNAAACAATGTGTGAGCATTAATTTACAACTCTTTATGACTTAACACTATCTATACTATAGCCTACCTATCATCTGGATCCACTCGGGCATATATCTTGAAAAGTAAAGTCAAATTACCTACCTACGGAAGCTAACTGTTACGCGAGTAGACCATTAAAATAAATCTATACCTTATTCTGTAATAGAGAAATGGAAAAATTAAATAAAAAAATGGATAATTAAGTGTATTTCACTGATTTCTCTCGTGACATTGATCACAAAAAATTCCTTTGTAAGAAATTTGTATATATGTGCATGTATTGTCTTCATCTTCTATAAAATATGTTTTCTTTGCAATTATGTCGCCTACATACATAATCAAGGTTATAGTTATGTGTAAACACTTCTTTATATCTAGAAAAAAATATATTAATGATGTACTCCTGCCCACTGCATTCNTTTGTGCTTAATATTCCATAAACAATGTAATTGTATTGTATAATTTTATTTTCACCATTGTTGTGGCCTAACCGTCATGTAATTTGATAAAAAAAATCATATCCAGCTTATATTGTTTGTCTTCGCCTTTCCCGTAATGCCTCAAAACAAAATCAGCTGTTTGCTTTCTGACTCTCCCCAGGCAAAAGTAGGTGATTAACAAAGCTTCACTTTCAGCTGCTTCTCACCACACAGCATGCTCTCCACTTGTATGGAGCTCACTAGGAGCTTGCCTCAAAACCCCTAGTAGTGAGAAAGCGTACTTACAAGTCATCATCCTAACGATACGCAGTGCCATCTACACTGTAGGAAAGAAAGTTTAAAGTTCATATGAAGGAAATAAAATAGATTTGTAGTCGTATACATTCGTTCTAAAATAATTGATCTAAATTCATTAAAGCTAAAATTAAATAAAGCACAGGAAATCGAGTTTAAACCCTTACGTTTGTAATGATACATTGTTAATGGTTGTGTATCGGATACTTTTTCCGTTTAACATTACATTCGCTTCTTACAGATTGAAAATTGTCCATAAGAATAAGGTATGTGTTATTTTATCTTTTTCAATTTGAATGTTTGTATCTAAAACGTCTTTCAAAAATTATCATTAGTTAGATACTTATGGGAACTCTCCACTTAACAGTGGTGTTTTTTATGCACATATCTCTCATAGTTCTCCAGTATCACTACCAAAGATACTGCTGCACGCCTCATAAGAATTTAACATGTAGGACTACCATCTTAATGAACTTGGCGGTACATTAGATGTACCCAAGTGGTATAATAGTGTATTTAGTGTAATGAGAATATAATCGACAGAAATTGTATTTAGTACAAGCGATACTTTTTTAAAGTTATTTTTGTCATAATGGAAAAGCTGACTACGGTTAGATATACAAACTGTAATGTCCTTAAACAAAGCTGACATTTCAGTTTCTGTGAACTGAATCAATTGTTTTTATGTTCGTTCTGACTTTGATATTTAGTATTTATATTAGACCAGGTAGTGAGATCTTTCTGCCAAATAAAGTCTTTGGATGACAATATAAATCACCATTTTAGGGATTTAAACTAGCTTTTACAGAAATTGATAGAATAAATATTGACATCTGTAACTTTTGTTCCATTACAGTACGTCTAAAAATACCCACTATTGAGAGATCAATTGTTGAAAACTGTTTTATTAATGATTTTGCTGAAACCTAATTAAAAACGTGTTTAAAGCACTAAAAACATGTGAGTTCAACACTTTCTAAGTGGCTAAATGTTTTATCAAGATAGCAGAAAAAGTAACCGAACGCAGAAGGGTAATATTTTTTACCAATTCTGTCCCTAGTATNGAAACTCCTTGAACACTTGGGACCATCTCACTGTAACACGCTGTTCTAGGTCTTAAGAAGTATATAAATTACATATGAATATTTGTCCGAAACTAATTTTTTAAAGTAAAAGGTGGTAGAATTCCTCAGAAAAGAGCCTGTATAATTGAAAAGACTGACGAACTCGATGGCACGGTATGTAACAATGTTTCCTATTAGTTACAAATACGGGATAGGGAAACAAGAATTAAAAACAAACCTTTACAAACAAATGGGATACAAATAGACAACAAAAATATGATAAAATAACCAAACAAACACTTCACATACAATCTCAAAACATCATCTAGGTGAACTACAAACAAAATTAAATAGCACCAAAACTATATAAAATCACAAATGCAATCATTACTTTATATAGGTAAATGGATTGCCAGTTACAAATTTCATCTCCCTTTATTCTCTTTAGAGTCACTATCAGGCCTATTTTTGTAGTTGCTTTTGGGTCTTACACGTATGCCTATAACTTACTGCGCAACATTTTGAAAACTATTCAAAAACAGAAACTTGAATTAAAACAAGAAATCATAGCATCTAATATACTGTATATAGCTGATTGTAAGTGAGTGACTGACTGTCTGACTGATGCTAATTCTAGCCATGATGCAGAAGAGCTAGAGAAAAATGTTAAATACAAAAGTTGTTCAACTTGGTATGAAACCTACAGAAAAATCGAAAATCCACCATTTTTTTGTCACGTGACATCACAATATTTTACAAATGGTGTGTTATGCGCGAAAAAGTCATGTTGTAAAAAAATGTTTATTTTGGCCCAAAATATCTGATTCACTACTTCAATTTTAAAATTTCCACCATTTTCGATTTTCGTTGCTATGGAAACGTTATGCAGTCTTTCACCGTGTGCACTTTGTTTCAGCGTTCCTCGACTCCACTANGCGTGTTTTTGTTAAGCCGATTGTCGTTTTCTTATTCGTTTTGTGTTTACATTGTTTTCTTTTTAAACTCACACTACAAACTTCAAGTTAATAAAGTGAAGGTTAGACGAACCTGTTTTGATATATTAAACTTCTAATTAATTTTAATCACTTTCATTATACAATTTCAAGTAGTGTTTACTTTTTAAAAATTAAAGTTAATGACATCTTAAAAATGCTACAGTATAACCTATTTTGAAAACTAAAATTTTGCTACTCGAATTCCGAGTAATTCAAGCCGCCGTAGGCGGTGTAAAATTGCTCATACATAGATATGGACGGAATACTCTTATTGATTACGAAACTAAAAATCCAAATACATTGCTCTATACTGTAAGCCTCGAGTACATCTTTGTATTATTGAATGAGACGTTGGTGAAGTCTATGCGTATACAGTATGTGGCAGTTACGAAAAGTAAAACAACAGCAATAGGATATATTTATGTTCACACGCTTAGTTCCAAAACGTGAAACTTGTATATCAATTATATAAACGTACAAGAAATGAAAACTTACAGTCAATAATACTTACCTGTATCTTCAAAATTGTTTAACCCCTTACCTGATCATTTTTTTTCGTAAAGTGTAAAAAAACTGCGTATTTTCACAAATACAACACTTTGTTTACACCATTTAGCACGTGCTTTACTGGAAAATTACAAGTGAAGCAGCTCCTGCCATCTAGCGGCAACGCGGGGAACTCCTTGCACAAACTAAAAGACGAGTCGCAGACATATTCAGATATTTTGAAAACGGAATTGGACGTGGACGTCACGTCAAAATCAGGGAAGGGGTTAACACAGAAATGTGAAATCAAAACCAAACTGTTTGGTGCTAAAGGGGAAGTACAGGAACATTAAATACAAACGTACTCGTATTTTTCATGGTCTTCCAAAGGGTGATATATAATATTTTAAATGCAATTCTTAATAGACCGTTTCCTATAAAAAAAAAAGTTAATTACTCTAAAACGGTGCCTCATAGGTCATATGTTCATTAGACATTTTCAAGTAGCTTCACGTCCCAGACAACACCACTATTTTTTTCCACGAAGTTAATTTCACCCTGTATATAGCGAAACATTTATAACTTTCATGATAACTTTAACATGTAGTTAGTTATATTGCGAATTTGAAGTGAATTGGTTATTATGGTTTTTAAGTTGAAAAAGACTAATTCCGAAAAAAATAATTATTTACAAAAAAGCTGATGAACCATAACGGCATTTTAGTGTTAAATCAGCAGATATTTTTGCTGACCTAATGTGTGCAACTTTCATTTGCTAAATTTATTATACGACATGTTATACACGATTTTCTAATTAGAAAAATCTCTGCATCCTTTTGAGTGTTTAAAGTTTCTGANAAATATACATACGTTGTACACACCATTAATTTNGAAGCATTAGCCGATAACAGAAATTACAGCCGTCAGTAATCACGTGTAAAGCAGCTGTGCACCATTTTCTTGTATCTGGTCCACTCAGCTGTGTAAATAAAGTGACAAGCACAGCATTGTCATATGACCTTGTTACTGTCTAAGGACTGAAGTAAATAATGAGTTTAATTCAATTGACCTGCAATTTAAATGAATGACAAATATACATAAATGAGGAATGAAATGCAAACTATATGTAATAATTTTTTAGCATAAAATATCTCTTTCCAAAGGAAACCATTCTTTCAAATAAATATTCAGAACGAGTGTCAGTTCAATACATATTCGTGTATTCAACTATTAACATATTAAGTGATTTGAATGTGACCAAAAACTTTATATGATGTAGTAAATACTTTCTGTAAATTCAGTTTACTTTGGAAATATCCATACCCTTCATAAAATTGTAATAGATATTACCTAAAGCCTAAATTACAGCTCTATTATGTATGTACTAATACAACTGTTAGTTGTTGATTGAAAACTTGAATACGTGAAATGGAGAATCAAATGAAAAATGCATCGCCATTATTCCTTACATTCTTTCTAGGAACCAACGTTAAAAAGCAATTCGTGGTTTTTACTTTCACCCACTTTAATTTTGCGAACAGTGAAATGTGACAATATACNGTTAAAGGACCTCAATAAATGTTAGTTTGTTTCATGAGTCATTTACTGGTATTCTGAAAATACTAGCAGTATTGTCTGTAAATTATGTGCATGGTATTATTATGCACTGAGGAAAATTTCTCTGTACACATTTTCATTTTTTTATTTCTCTCTATTGCAAGTTGGCTTGTATTTTGTTGTTGAGACTTCTTTGGCAAAAATAATACACATTTTTTTCAGATTAAAAACAGTATAACCCTTTTATATTTTAGGTCATGAATACATATAGATATTGCATTTTTACTCAGAAATTTATCTATGAATGTAAAATATTCCTGAATTTAATGGTTCATAACTTTGGAAATAACCGGATAATTGAAAGATTAAAAACATAGGCAAATTTATGGCGTAATAGTTTATATCACATTTTACACATTAACAAACGTATGTACGATTAGCTCCATTTCAAATGATACAATGGGTACAGTAGCATCTACAAGTTTCTGGACACCCCAGGAAGTTAAATGAATCATCACTGTTTTGGTTGACTTCATGTATTTGAATCTTTTATTACATTTTTAGTCAAAATAGAGCTACTTTCAACAAAAATCATGTTTGAGGATACTTTTACTTCTCAGAGGTCACAGATTTTACAAATTGAAAACATTAGCCCTCAGCTTTGGTTAAAGCACAACAAATTTTGGGCATTAAGTTNACCAAAATAAGCTAATTTAATTTGAGGATACTTTTGCCTCCAAGAAATTCAAAGATTGGATTTGGTTATTTGAGTTTATGGTCCCACGGTTCTGATTGTGATGGTCTAATAGAGATACCATCACCGACACAATGATGCTTCGGGATGATTGATTTTGCCACTCGCTCGACACATAGCCGGTGGTTTTATTTTTTTACATCGAACACTTATCGATGAGACCCCACTTTTAACGTCCCTCCCGGAAGTCTCCTACAATCATCCCTTAGTGTGGAGTGCTTCACAGGCAGACTCGTAGGATAATCCTTTATACTCAGGGCTAGGAGTCAGCCCCGGGATTTGAACCCAGTACCTCGCGATCAGGTAACTTGTCGATCAAAGCTTGGATTTATCGAAAAATCCCCTTTATCTTTTATTAGTGTTAGACAAATGTGGTGTACAGAATGTACCAACTTTTGCAGTGTAGTTCCTTCAGTGACCTTCCAGGAGCCTTGCAGCACTGTCAGAGACCAGATGCTGTTCTGACCAACTCTCCTGACTCTACTGTCAAGTTCATCGCATACTATTTGTATATTATCTTTTCCTTTTAGAATGCTTTTCTAACACCGAGAAAACACCAAACATTGAAAATTAAACTANGAAACTTTCATACGCACTTTTAAGTATGTTTCTAAGCCATCGGTGTTTAATATTTTCAAAGAAAAATGATTTACATTTGTGAAATTATTAAACTAAATTTGAATATTTCTTTCCAACATTTGAATAAATGATGGGGATATAACCGGCTTTTGACAAAATTCAATAATTATAACACTTCTTTTATTCCGAATATGATTTATGAAACATGAAAAATAAACTTTAATTAATTCAAACTGCTTAAGGTTAAGCCAAAAGGAAAACTTGTACGAACTTTATGGTTTAGCGTACTGAGCTTTAGATTGAGGTTGCTGATTCAAATTTCGTGATGTCCATTCATCTCCAGTGATAAAAAATAGGCATTGTTCATCGTCCTGAAATAACTTGTCTAGTGTATTGGATTTCAAACACCACATATCATCAACATCATCATATTGATGCAGGTGATGTCGAGGGGACGTTAAGTAGACTACATTAACATATTGGTCAAAATGGTAGAGCTGCTGATTTTAGAAAGTGAATGCCTTCATTATAAAATAAATGTTTATAAGTGAATCAACCTAACTAGAAGTGACGTTTTATTTATACCTAGGGAATAAAATTATCACATTTTATTTGACCTTAGCATGTAAGAATTCTTCAAACACATACCAAATTTATGTTCAGCTCTGTCAAATGCACTATCATATATGGTTTTGATTACGCTTTTTTACAAGGTGATAATAATGCAAGCTTAACGTTTCGTTAGTAGCGTTATGTACAAACATCAACTGCCTTTTGGGAAGTTGCGATGGGTGAAATCAGTAAAAGGATATTGGGTTGTCAATCTACACATCACGTTTCCTTCCCTATTAATGGTTTGACTCTTCGCAACTTTGAAAAAGTCAGTAGAATTTTAAAATTAAATTTAGTATGTCAGTGACTGTGTAGTAAGGAAGACGTAAATGTGTACAACAGAAACTATTGGTTAAAATTTTCCAGTATTTTGCCTTTTATTACCTGTCATATAGCTATTGGGTTTGGACATTGAACAAATACTAATTTAACAAAAAAAATATATATGTCAGATTTAATTGTCATCTTTTGCTACATTTACTACACGTAAAGTGCCAATTCTATCCTGTTTCTTTCCTAAAATGTTGACGTTATTTTCATGCTAATTGTGTTATCTATATACTTTAATTTATTTACAACTTTTTCTATTATTTTAATACATATCTGATTATTTCATATGTTGTTTTTAGGGGTAGTGGGGACATTTTTGTGTGTNTACTGTTACGAAGTGATAGAAATATTATAGCGTATAATGAATCTTCTGCCACTTGGTGTATNGAAACATATTTACAGTGAATTGCAATATAGGGCGCAATATAGCCAAGGCAAGACAAATATTTCGAACAACACATGAGATTTAAGGGCAATCGTTGTAGTGTAACTAAGTGCACCAGTTACATTTGAGGATAAAAAGTTATAGGTAGTTTACAGTGCGTGAATTACATCATCAGCTGTTTAGTTTACTTGCCTCGTTCCGCTCCAAATTGGAGAATGTTATTCTTTTGTTTCCGACGACAATTTCACGTAATTTTTAATAATTAACATATAATATCATTTAAGTTGACAGAGCCTTCAACACTTTTNAATAATTTGATCCCAATAATCCCTTTCAGTGCTATGATCACTTGACAGGTGTACAGGGATAAAGTAGCTATTTCAATGGTCACTGTACCATAGATTTCTTAGGCAATTTAGTGAACAGAGAATCTAAAATTAACATGAGATTTCGATGATCACTTCCTATAGACATATACCGATTCGTTATGGATGGTTTATCATTTATGTCATATTAGTTTAGAATTATAATGTGATGACAGTATTCAAACACGAATTAAACAAACATATCTACAGCTCAGTTGTACAAAAATTGTATAAAAAAGCCGAATATCAACTGATGTCAAGGAATAACACTCTATTAATNAACATCATCTTCGTGNTGATTCTTAATTGTGTACAGGTTCAATAATATAAAACTATGGGGTCGACCTGCTTGGTATAGTGATTAGCAAATTCGCTCTGGCCCGAGAGGTTGTGGGTTTTAATCCCGCGTAAGGCATGGATGGATGTTTGTGATGTCTATTTGTCTTCATTAATCACAATAAACATTGTTCATCGTCCTTAAATGATCCATCAAGTGTCAATAGGACGTTAAACACTACATATTATCATCATCAAATAACGGGCGTACGATCACCCGTTCACTCCAGAGAGGTCAAATATTTTTATTGAAATCACTACATTTCGAGAAACAATATTTTCTCTTCATCGCAATACACGTACACTTTTATGAGAGTTTATAATTAATAAACTAGCTCTGCCCCCTCCCTCCCCCCCCAAAAAAAACTGTTATCCGATGATGAAGACCAAATATTGTTTCTCGAAACATAATGTTTTAATAAAATATTTTAACCTCTTTGCACCTCATTGGCGATTTTAATAAAATATTTTAACCTCTTTGAGCTTGTTAATTATGGTATGCCAATGATTTTACATTAGAAATTAACATAATTGTCAGCACACCAACTAGTTAAAAATAAACAATGATAGTTTGGGAAATATCACCTAACAATGGTCAGCTCTTTAATAAAGACAGAACTTGTTAGCTAATAAATCTTATCTATCTTCAGTAATTAACCTTGTCCGAATGCATTGTTAGAACTCTCTGTGTTGAAAGCTTCACAGAAGTTAAATGAGAGTATATTATTTTAAATTGTATCCAACATACATGTTATATGGTGTTCGATGAACTGAATATACCACGTTCAAGAGCTTCTGTTGAATGCCATTTTGTTCTTTAAAAATCTAAATATGGTTTAATAAAAGCATTATTGACACAAAGCGATATCTGTACGATAAATCTAAAAGTTTGACACGAACATTTGTAATATGATTTTTATTCTCAAGAGCACAACAGATTCCGTCTTGGTTTAATTTATCATGTCTGTCATTTATATAATAGAACTAAACAGAATACATTTAGTATATAAGGGTGCTGTGAAGTTGTGATAGTTTAGGATCTTTTTTAGATCTTAAAGTAGGTGGAGTCTCGTACAAGATGGGGCAAGGACGCGTACTAGCTATCCTTGCGATCTACTGCATGTCAGTGGTAAGTAAATGAAATAAATGTAAATAATTATGCTACAGTAATTAATATAAAAATTGAGTTATATTATTACATTTCTCACGGCATTATTAATTTCACCAAGACTTGCATCATATGTGTTGGTAATGAATTGTATTGTACAGGACGGACAATAATGGCGGGAGAGTTGGTGGTGTATGTACAGTACCAGCATCGATTCTGTCATATCCAAACGAAGCGTAGCGCGAAATTTTGTTTCGCTTAAAACGCAAATTTTCGTTCACTTACCAAGCTACGAAAAATTAAATTCGCTATTACGTCTTTCAGGCCTGAAAGACGTAGCGAATTTAATTTTTCGTAGCTTGGTAAGTCAACGAAAATTTGCGTTTTAAGCGAAATTAAATTTTGCGCTACGCTTCGTTTGGATCTGACAGAATCGATGCTGGTACTGTATTGCATTCTTCATTTTTTAGTTGAATTACATTTTTTTACTTCGGAGGACTTTTTTATTTATCGAAATTTGATTTTAATACACTTATATTCTTTCTAATATTTTATATTTTGGGAATGGCGAAGTTAAATTGAATAACAAATTAAAAAGCGGTGCATTATTTATGTTGAAGTGCCGTTTTTCACCGTTGCCACACTAACAACCTTTGAGGTCAAGACACGGGAACAGGGATCATCAGACGAGAAAATGCATAATTTCAACTCAGCAATGATAAAGAAGACCAAGCATCATGAGAATGTCCATCATTTTTTGTACTCCCTGTATAATACGTTTAAAATGTATAAATATTTATATCTTACTACACAGTCGAAGTTCGCCTAAAAATTGAAATTTAGAACTCAACTGACTTTTGGGAAATTTCTGAATGTCAGTAGAAAAGTGTGATTGGGGATCTTAAAGGGGAGAGGAATCGTGTAGAGTGTGGGTTGTCCAGGGACGGCTTGAAAGAAGACAATTTAACAATAGAAAACATAAATAATGTAGTATTAAGTAATTCACTTACTGTCCGTTTTAATTTTTTTTTAAACCATCTTTGATCCACTCACCTCTCCGTCTGTATGATCCCCTTTCATCCATTTCTGACTGACCTTTAGAAGGTTCCAGTCAGCCAGATGGGTTTTTAAATTTCAGTTGTTGGTCGATATTTGACTGTGTAGTGAGAAAGATGTAAATATGTGCACTTTTTTTTTTACATTTGGTGCTACTGAGGAAGGTAATGCATATTGCATAATTACCGAAACGTATAGTATTTGAACTAAACAGTTTATCCAGTAAGCCCCGAAATCTCATTTTATTTAATTTAAAATATTATATTGTAGGATTACGTTTTCGAAGATCCAACGTTTCTTTAATATATTTTAAAAATCATTATAATTTATTAATATTTGTTTAACAGTCATCACAACTATTTTATTAAATGTTAATGTCTTTTAAATTGTCAAGAAGAAGTAAGGACTATCAGAAACTTGGCTGTATAATCAAATGTTTTAGCTTAATATTTCCTGGTTTTATAATCAAAATAAAAATTAAACTCTGGAAGCATGCCATTTTTCTTACATTGATTTGCTTGGTTTCTAGAAGCATCGTAGATCACTAATTTCAAAGGAGAGGTCAAAAGTATACATTTAAAGTTGTAATTTCACAGCGCAGACAAAATAACAGTTCATTGGATCTGAATGCAATTTTTTTTCATTTTTCAATTTCAATCTCAAATTCAAAATCTTCCAAGTATCAAGTTTTATGCAAAATATCCTTTGTTTGTATTTTAAAGTTATAAACCGTAATTTTTAAACATTGTAAAAAAAGACCAGAATATAAGTGATCGAAACACCACGTAAATCAAAACAACAACGAAAGTTTACTTTATTAAGCGTGATCTGAAAAAAAATATAAATTTCAATTTATTATACTTGAAGCAAAAATAAGATATGAAATTCTCGATTCTGCAAACCATGTTTCTCTATAACATAAATAGACTTTCACTAAGTTAATGGAGGTGCGTTCCACACAAAAAACAAAATTACAAGATTTATTATTATTTTACTATGGCAGAAAAATGCTACCTAGTAAGTAATAAAACCACAAAAAATAATATAATTCCAAAGAATATGTACATGAGTTTCTTTGATTTTTTACTTTGATGTGGTTAACAAATAATTAATAACACATAATGCAAGCGTGTAGTATTTTGAATATTCCGCAATATTGGTGGACTTTTTCATATGTGATTCAAAATACACCCATTTAATACAAAGTGATCTTGATTAACAAGAGGTTAAAAATTTGATGTTATGTTTAAAGAGACACCTACAGTACCAGCATCGATTCTGTCATATCCAAACGAATCGTAGCGCGAAATTTCGTTTCGCTTAAAACGTAAATTTTCGCCTGAAAGACGTAGCCAATTTAATTTTTCGTAGCTTGGTAAGTGAACGAAAATTTGCGTTTTAAGCGAAACGAAATTTCACGCTACGATTCGTTTGGATATGACAGAATCGATGCTGGTACTGTATGATTTCAACATGTATTCATTGTGTTAAAAATACAGTGACTTCTTTAGAATTTATATAAAAAAAATTGATAAAAACATTTATATGTAGAGTTTTGTTATTAAACTATATGAAATTAAATTTTAATGATAATTTATATCACTCTTGGCACCTATTTCCAGTTCGTGTTTACAAATTTTAACGCTTTAGATCAAATTGTGTTGACGCGCCTTAAAACAACAACAANAACAAACGCTTTAGATTACTTGTCGGCTTGGCTCTTAACATAAACTTGGTGTTCTNAACATCGTAGTGATAGTTTAGAAAACTGCTAATCACGTTGACAGCTTTGTACATACCAGTAGAAGGTCTGAATTGTCTGGCCAATTCGGCCGAGTGGCTTAAATGGCGAAAATTGGCAATATGACCTGGAGAATGGGTAGCAATAATCGTGTGTTCAATTTCTGCCAAGGGTTATACTTTCTGAGTAGAATTACATATATTCAATTTAAGCAATTGATTGAAAACGAAAATTTCAAATTAGTTATTTTACTATATCGGTCTTATCAAGGAAACACAGTGAGATACAAGGTTCTCATAACAAATCTTCAAATACGAATTCTTGGTACGGATTAGTACTAAGCCGGTTATGCAGGAGAATCGTGTCTCATATATAATGTTACAAATTTTATTGTTTAGCGAAATTGACAAGGAAAACTCCGTACTAAAATTAAATATGTGGTCTCTTAAATACAACAGCTATTTTGTCTACTCCTGACAAATATAATCTCTTTTCAATGTTGGTAAGACTAGTTTTATACGCTTTTTATTACGTACTTACATTTTCATCAAATAATATAAATAAAATTCCCAAACAAGTTGTGAAAACTTTAATACACTGCTCAAAAAAATGTTTGTATAAAGTGAAATCTGAGAAAGTTGGATACATTTAATGACGTCCATAGAATAAAAAATACAAAGATTGCTTAATAAAAATGAAAAACATGTATTCTGACCCAAAATTGAGAAAATAAAATAATGTAAACACTTTCCGAATTTCAACTTTGAAATTAGTTTTGGAATTTTATTGTCCGTTGTCTAAAATAATGTCTTCATATGTCCTCCGCGAACAATAATAGCAGCAGCTACGTGTTGAGGCAAGCTTTAAATGAAAGTGTCCAGGTCTTCTTTGGGTAGCTTGTCCCCCTCTTGAACTGTAGCCTGAATCAGCTCCCGGAGGTTGCTTGGAAAGCGATTTCATGTATAAATATTTTCTTTCAGTATGTTCCAAGCATGCTCGATGGGGTTCATGTTCGGAGACAATGGTGGCCACTCCATTATATTAATTTTAGCTTCTCTGAAGTAATCGCAGAAGATCCAAGCCCGATGAGAATGGGCACTATCCGAAATAGTCTCTGAAATGCTTCGCCAGAGGTCGGAGCACTTATTCAATGTAGAGTTGTGCGTTCCTGTCCCCTGTATTGGCACCAGAGGTGTAAGGTGGTCGATCATGATGCTAGACAGAACATCACTTCTCTCCTCCCAAAAGCGTGAATTTCCTGCAATGATGAAGTCTGGCTTGAGGCCCAGATCNTCTTCACACTCTTGTTTTCCTGATATTAGGTCTGAAAACCACCCAGATCTCATCCGATAAGAGAATATTTCGTCATTCCCTTACACCCCAATCACGATGGGCAAGAGCCCAACTGTGTCGAGTTCTATGGTGTTGTTGGCTCAGCGGTTTTCAGCGAATGGGTCACGAAGAATACAAATTTGTCTCGTGAAGTCTGTTACGAACTGTAAACATGCACTCATGAGGCTTGTCTCAACTAATGTCTCAATACTGTAGCTGGTTTCGTCGGACGTCTTGTAACACATAAAGACAAAACTCGATGTCGAGTACGTGTTGTGACTTTCAGGTGACAGATCGAGATCTATCGCTGACGTTGAGGGTCTGTCTAAATCTGTTCCAAACACGTGAACGTAAATTTTATTCACTCCTAATCGAGTAGTGACGACTTGTCACTATTCAAATTCGATTAAATGTCAATATCGGTCTTCGAGGCATATTAAAAAAGCCTAATACATAGCCTGTCTAAAAATTATTCGACCTTGAATTTTGCCACGCAAAGTAATGTCGCTACGGCAGCGCCACTTTTCACAGTGGAGTGGACCTTCATGCGCATGTGTGAATTGTTGTACCTTCGCTGAGCGCGCCACTAGCTGTGAGGTAGTCGTTGTGTGAGGTGGTGTAATACCTGTTCGTCGCATTTTCGTTTTGGCTAAAATGACGGAACGCGTAGAGCAGAGATACTGTATCAAATTTTGTCAGAAGCTTGGTGATTCCCAAGCTGAAGCAATTCGCAACATTCGGCAGGTGTTTGGAGATGACGTTATGGGGAAAATCCAAATAAAGGAGTGGTTCAACCGATTCAAAAATGGCCGTACATCTGTGGAGAGTGACCAGCGTTCTGGGAGGCCACAATCAGCTCGCAGTGCAGCTGTCATTGAGAAGGTATGAGCCCTGATAATGGAAGATCGTCGTTTAACAGTACGGGAAATTGATGACGAGTTTGGGATCAGCAAAGATTCTGCACATGCAATTTTACGGGATAACTTAGAAATGCACAGAGTGGCTGCGAAATTTGTGCCCAAGCTGCTGACGCTGGAACAGAAACAACTCCGTCTTCACGTCGTGCAGGACATGTTGGACACAAATTTCGCAGCCACTCTGCGCATCTCTAAGTGATCTCGTAAAATTGCACGTGCAGAATCTTTGCTGATGCAGTATCTCTGCTCTACGCGTTCCGCCATTTTAGCCAAAACGAAAATACAATGAACATGTATTACACCACCTCACACAATGGCTACCTCACAACTAGTGGCGTGCTCAGCGAAGGCACAAAAATTTACACAGGCGCATGAAGGTCTCCCACTCCACTATAAAAAGTGGCGCTGCCCTAGCGACATTACTTTGCGTGGCAAAATTCAAGGTCGTATACTTTTTAGACAGGCCTCGTAAACGTAAAGAAAGTCACTATGGTCCACAGTTTGACCAATTTTTGCAAGTGCAACACATAGACCAACCGAATCTGTTTCGATTGCTGATTTTTTATATTGCTTAGTACAGTTATGTACAGCGCTATGTACCTAAACCACAATGTTCCAACAGTACTTCACTTTATGTGTAAATAAAACTGCTTTCAGAAACTCACTCAGCTTCGTATTGCATTATTGAAAACCTTTTTTGAGAAGTTTATTTTCAGTAACTTAAATGTAGATCAAAACCTGTCAACCTNNCTGGGGGAGTGGGTAGAGTGCCTGACTCCTGTCCCAGAGGTCGTGGGTTCGAATCCCGCGTAAGACATG
>KZ882126.1:2554-20255 GCA_003456935.1 Machilis hrabei
TGCCATTAACCTGGTCCCCCAAATTGAAAGTTAAATAGCGCCTGAACGGAAGCAGCACAAAACGAAATTCTTACGGCACAAAACGGCACAAAACGAGCACAAAACGCCTGCATGAGAAAATTAATAGAAATCGAAAGTGGGGGGGCCAAGTTAATGGACCTCGGGTCCTTGCCTGGTTTGTGTAATACAATGACTTTTGCAATTTTCCACTGGGTTGGNAAATAGAACAACTTGAAGCTAGCATTAAATATTTCTAGTATAAATCTGATGGCTTTCCTAGGTAGATGTCTAAGCACCATGTTAGGTATTCCATCGTGCCCCGGGGCCTTTTTTACGTTTACTCTTTTTAGTTTATGAATTAAATCTTTGATAGTTATTGTGATTGGTTGTTGCGTCGGCGGCGTGTCCATTAAGTTTAAGACTTCCTCTATGACGAAGGCTGTATGGTTTTCGTCAGAGGGATCTGAATTTGGTCGAAATGACGCTTCGAGTGTGCTGGCAATTAATTCTGCTTTTTCTTGAGTGTCGCTCAGTATTGTGTTATTGTTATCTTTCAATGGAGGAAGAGGTTTGAATGTATTTGTTAAAATTTTGGTTATTTTCCAAGTATTGACGTGNGTTGCATCGGCCTTGGTTAGGACCAAATTTGAGATGGTATCTTGCCATTTCCTTAACTTGTGTATTCTGGTGCTGTGTTTTATATCATCGGATATGGAGTAAAATAGTCTTTTATCTACCGGATTTCTGTGGCGCAACCACAGCCTTCTATGGTTATTTCGATTCCTTATTAATTTTAAAATATGATGTGGAAGCAGTCGCGGATGTCGTGTGGGTTGGAGCGGAATTTGTTCTGAGATAGCGTTTTGCAGTGTATTGGTTAGTTCCAGGACTGCGTTATCTATTTCTTTTTTAGATCTAAGTGTTTGCGGTTCTGGAAGGTACGTTGCAACATGTTGCTGAAATGCCTTCCAGTTCGTTCGATTATAATCGTATTTTATTTTATTTGAAGTTGAGATAACCTGTCTACAATGTATGAAAACTGGCAGATGGTCAGATGATAAAGCGTTTACTGTGCATAGTGCCACAGGAAAATCAATGTTTTTAATCAGAGCGATGTCTAAANTATCTGTTTGGTGATTTGTTACATAGGGAATGTGCGTATGTTCTCTAGGTGCTTGTTTTATGTAAGCTGATCTCTCGGCGTGTGTGAGCAGAACTTGTCCATTTCTGTTATTTGCTCTGCAGCCCCATGCCTTCTGTTTGGCATTGAGGTCTCCTGCTATTATTAATTTATTTCCCGCTGTTGTTAATGTATCCAGGGCTTTACGTGTTAGTAGTTGGTTGCCATTGTAGGCCGAAATAAGCGTTACTTTATTATTATTGATGTTGATTTCGATAGCTGTACTTTCTAGGCTGTCTATCTGGATTGAATTAATTTCGTGATGTTGAATACCGTGCTTTACCAAAATTGCCGTTCCACCACCTCGCCTATTTTCCCTATCCGTTCTGTAGGTGGTGAAACCTGGAGTTCTTATCCTATCTTGGGGTTTTAATATAGTTTCTTGAATTAACGCGATGTGTACTTTGTTAACGTTTAAAAAATTAATGACTTCTGGAACTTTCGGTTTCAAACCATTGCAGTTCCACGTGATAATTGTAAGCCCTGGAGTTTGTGTATCCATTATTGGGTTGAAAGTTGAGTAATTAAAAACTGTAAGAGTGTTAGGACAACCGCGGTGGTGTCCTTTGCCGTTGCTAGCTGGACGACAACTTCACTGAGCCCTCGCAGAAGCCGCGCCACCCCCGGGTCAGCACGCTCGACGGCGCCGCCAGTGGCATCACTCTCTACTCTCCCTGTGAGTCCACTCGCGGACCCCGACGCACTAGTGCCGGCCGACGAGGCGAAACCTCCCTCGGGCCCGCCCGCCGCGTTCCAGATCGTCGCTCCGGACTCCACCGCCTTACCCTTGTTTGTGGTGGTGTTGGTCTGTGATGTTATCATGGGTGGAAAATGTAATGAGTCTAGTCTCACAGGTGAGCTAGGTGCTTGTGATGTTGTGACTGTTTTTGACTTTAAAACATCCGCATATGCCCTGTCATCGCGCTTAGAAGCTTTGTCAGGAGGAATATTTACTCCTCGGTCAGGTCGATTAGGTTTGGAAGATTTGGCTTCAGGTTTCCGGGTAGGTTTGATGAGGTTTTTGTAGGCCGAACAGCCTTTGAAATTGGCAGTGTGATTGCCACCGCAATTGCAGCAGGTGGCATCAATTGTTTTTTCCTTTGTGCACTCGGTGGTGTTGTGGCCCTTTCCACACTTCAAACACCTACACTGTGCATTGCAGGACTTACTGAGATGCCCCCAGCGCTGGCAGCGGTGGCATTGAGGTATAATCTTGGGTTGTCTGTATTCCTCGATGCTGACCGAGTAATACATAAGTCTATTGACTTGCAAAATATCCTGAATGTTATCTTGAGCCTTCAGGCTCGCCATAAAAATTGGGAGTGCCTCCTTATTCCACTTCNACAGATGGCTGACATGGACACAGCAGTCTTTAAAAGCAGGTATTGAATTTATTTCAGTTTTGATGTCTTCTGGATCTGTGTCAGTCGGAAGGACTTTAATTGCAACTTTGAAGGGTTTGGCATCACCGTTACCGTAGGTGAAGTGTTCAATGTTGTTTTGTTGGAGCATTTTCTCTACCATTCGAAAATCTCCTGGTGTTGCTGTTTGAACTGCAATCTCTTTTGAGGATTGGTTAAATTTAAGTTTTACTTGAGATTCCAGTTCCATAGAGTTAATTAATGACGACAACTTGCCCTGATTTGAAATAACTTTGATGGGTGGTGGTAATTTACTTTTGGCTGTTGTCGGTGTAGGTGTGTCTACCTCACTGAGTACTTGAAATCTGTTTTGTGTAATGAGTTGTGGCAGGCACTCTTCAACTCGAGGGTCAGACTTCGGGATAGAGTCGTTGTCTCGAGTTGAAGTACTTAGTGTTTTTGGTTTTGGTGGCAGTGATATTGAACGCGCACTCGTTGTACCCGGTTTTTGCTTACGTGCTGCTCTGGTCAGTGGTGGCGATGACATGCCTCCAGGAGGGGGTTTGCTAGAGCTGGACTCCAGGAACGCTCCCATCTTAACGGCCTCTTGCCGTTGGCAGTTTGACGAAGAATCTTCTGACCCCCCTCCTGGGTCCATTGGCCGCATGTTTTGAGACATGGGACCTCTGAAATGGGGCTAGAAATTACTCTTAATGAAATGCTGTTCTGAAAAGAACAGTCTTACGTGGGTAATAAGGGCAACCGCAATCGTTTAACACTTTATACCACACTTTTCGATCAAACTTGGACGAGCTAGCGACCAAAATTTGATCCATCACATTAATCATAGAAACGCTGGGTAACTTGTCAATAAGACGCACCACATAACGTTGTAAGCGTTATTAGATTTCTAAAATTGAGTTTTCACGTAAACTTCTCAACTTCGATATTAATATTTATTTTTAATAATATGTTTATGTATATTCTATATGTAATTTCGTCAAGTAGCACTGAAGTTTGGAAAGAAATATAATTATAGACCAAATTCAGACAGTTTAAAGGCAATTGCTTTGATGTTTCTAATGCGCGTGGTAGCCATGTTGAATCTGGTGTGCACTATCAATGGAGGATATCTATATAAAATCAAATTTTTAGAAGCGGTTTACCTGCTCGAAGCAAATATATATATTTTTTGGGGGTTAAGGATTGAAAATCCTACGTACATTGATCGGCTGAGTTTTAAATTAGTGAGTTCACGGTGAACAGCAATCAGATAGATCATTGTTAAAACTCTTAAAGACGTGAAGTGCCGTTGAAGCTATCAATTTTGTTGATCCCTTACCTCACTAACCAACTCCACATTAACTCTGTTTCCCAGATTTTCCACCGTCTTTCCAAACATTCCGTTATTCTTAACTTCAAGTACTTTTCAAAATCGTCCTTTGACATCTTCCTAGAACTGTATTGAAAAAAATGTACCGCTCAATCCAGGACTCTTGGTGAAACTTGAGGATGTGGTGAACATGTGTTTCTCTCATTCCAAGTTTCAGGTACAACTTAAGGTTGGCGTAGTACACCATATAATTTGACTTGTTATGGAGATTAGGTACGCGTTTGTGCAGTTAAGAAGTTGTTGGCATCAAGTTCTTCTAGAGCGTTCGTAGAATACGAATATACCATATTTTGGTATTTTTACCCTTTCTGGAGCAAGTGGATAGCCAGAGTGTACATCATGTTCCAAATCACACTCCATTATGTAGCCGATTTCGTGATCATCAAAGAAGTCCTTTACAAAATCGTTCTTTGACATCTTCCTACAGTTTTTATTGAACGCATTGTACGGCTCAATCCAGGACTCTTGACGAAACTTGAGGATACGGTGAATATGTGATATTTTCATTCCAAGCTTCAGGTACAACTTAAAATTGTCGTAGCACACCATATAGTTTCATTAGTTATGGACATTTGGTACGAGTTTTGTGCAATTTAAGAAGTTTCTTGAATCAAGTTCTTCTAGAGCGTTCATGGAACACTAGATAATATATTTGGACTGATTTTAATCCTTTCTGGAGCAGTGGATATCCAGAGTGTACATCAAACTCCAATTCACACTCTACTATGTAGTCGATTTCATAACCATCAAACACGTCCTTTTGTAGACTTGCTGGAAGGCCGGGGATCGAACCCGGGGCCATTGGGATCTTCGTATCGCTCTAGATAATGAACACATGATAACTAGTGTCAAAGTTTGACAGAGATCAAGATGTAAGCTTGTTCACCAACTGGAGCATACAATGGTAATTTTATGGCATCCNGAACATGTATCTAACNGGCCCAGCTAAATCAAAANAAAACATATGAATGGTTAGCCCAAACCANCCAACGGANGCCGAAAACTNCTCTATACGGGGTCGAAGGCATATATCCCGTAGTNTAACCATTCATATAAGNTAACACAATAATCACCTTACCGTGTGTACCTCATTGCACAGTTATATCGACTCACAACAGACAGCAAATTCAGAATATAATGAATTATTTTACAGGCAATATTTAACTTGTAGTGGATATGTATATATATCCAGTAGATGAATAGCTATTTACTTAAAACTACAATATTTCTTCAACCAATAATGGATGGCCAGGTAAGAAGGTATACACAGGAATAATTTAAAAGGTTGTTTACTGTAAATAAGTCCATACATTTTGAAGTTTACTGTTAACACTTGGGTTGGCTCCCTGCTTGTACCTCGAACTCCAACTCCCTTGATTGGCCCTATTGGTCCTTAATTAACCATCTCCGGTGATATTCTGCATAGAATGACTCGGCTTCAATGGGTGGCAAGATGGAAAGGTGTGGTCAACAGGCATCAGCTGCTCCTTAGTTGTACGGCATAGTACCGTCAAATCTAACTTCTTTCCTTTCTACCAAATATCTGGAAACTGTTCGTATTCACTTCACTGTGCCATGCACCAAGTTCACTCCCAGAATCTCCTGTAGGTAATTAACAGGTCATCTTCATAATACGTTAATTTTGGTGTGTCATCCCAAAATGGCGGTCACCAGGTACACAGACGATTTCACAGAGTCTTTAATCGTTGGTAAACGTCTTCTATCAACAGCGGTATAACTACTTCTCGTGCTCAACAGGTGGCAGTCGCTGGTTTGTACCGACTGTTCAAAGGCGTACCCTGGCGACGCAAATTTGAAGACTGTCTGGTGGGCCCAAGAATACAACCTTCATGGTATCAAATGCTTGGTTTGTTAATTTCAGATAGAAACTTGTTAACAGTTGGTTATAGATAGTAGACACCAAATGCCACCACTCACATAACTTCACACACTTCAATCTTATCTTTGGTACACTATACGGCTTGCTTTACATCAGATAATCAACTGTTCATTCCCACCAAGACTGAAGACAACTCCTCCGAAGCCCGTCCGAAATACAACTCTCTTCTCTCTCGCTTCAACGTCACCAACCCAGCTNNTCACTTGTTGAACTCTGCAACATATCACAATATCGTTCATCGTTCNGACTTGTTCAGCACTAGCGTTCCACGTCTCGTACTAAAATTGCATANACTGTTCATTTTTAGCGATCCTTAATATCCGGCGAAATCACTGTTACATTGTTCACTTATTTCGCTCGCAGCAGTCTATAAGCTGACGAACTGCTTACATTCACATTCCATCAGGCCGCTGACTGAAGCAAAGGCTACAAGCGCGTTCTACAATTCATATACCTCTGCCCGTGCAAAAGTATTAAATGTTCAAACTAAATCATTACTAAACAATTAAATAAACATGAATCCTGTTTACACACCATAGATTAGACCAAACAACCCCCCTCCATTCCAGTTCGTAGTTGACAGTCGAGTGTACAAGTTGACAATCAATTTACATCATTAAGATTTGGAGTAACCAACTCTCAAAAGTTGCGATATCCCCTGGGAAAAGAAAAAAATGGGTCACCTGCCCATGAATTTACATACACCAGGAGATATCTCCTACCTAAACAGTGAACCTCTCTAAATACAATAAAAACTTGAAAATTTGATTGAACACATTACATTGCTTGTACTTATACATTTTGTTGGATATCACTTCAATGTTCGTTGTAGTGTATACTACTTGTTGGCATCCTCCAACATCTAGGGACGTACGTCCGCTGCTCCATTGATAGATTTGAGCTTCCTAGCTCACTGCTTGCCTCATACTGGTTTTTGCTGTTTCGCTCGCATCTCGGCGGTGCTATTAGTAACGCTTCCTATACTCCAGTTGGAGTATTGTGCATGATTTTACTGGTACTGGGGCCATTTTGACCTTACGTGCTGCAAAATAAAGAAAACTAGGCCAGTATGTGTTCTTAACAACAAATAACCCTCCCAATGGGTGCTTCACTCCAAAGGAGCTTACTCCTCAATAAATTGTGCATTACAAAAAGAAAATGTCACTTGACCTCAACACAATAAACATGGCCTACGTGACCATTCAATTCTAACCGGTGGATATAAAAATACTACTACATAACTAACTTTGTTTTGTACGAGAACTTAAATACAAGATTTCACAAAGTCCAGCATCTCTTGATGCTATCTTACAAAAGATCTTGTGGAACTGTTCCTAACACTTCCCACTAGATTTAAGACCGATCAGACTTCTGATTCTTCGGTTGAATCATTTAATATACTTACACAAAACATCTGACAAAACTATATACCAACTAAACACACACACCCCTATCCTAGGGATTTAATATACCAATTATCACTATACTAGTGGAGCGACAACGTATGAGATCCCAGTCCTAAACTATGACTATTCTTGACACATTGCTCACGTTAGCATACTTCATAGCAAACAATTAATACTCCGTAAAACTACATCATCCCTATCCGATGGATACAATTAATTAGACACTCTAATTAATGCACTGGGTCTCTTGGTGCTTGGGTACTACCCTACCATCTGTAAAAGAATGAATTATGTCGTTGGAGGGTTATATCTACTTCCCTTATTAATAAAGATACCCAAGGTACTTCCCTGTTAGTTTCTTTATCCCAACTGAGCAATCACCTCTGTTAATCCAGATCATTCATTAACTACACATGCCATTCATGCCTTCAGTTATGCAATCAAACTCTCTGTTTCCCATGCATTAACTATCACTCGAACCATGCATTTCTCATAAACACATCTAGGTTAAGCCATTCACACTCATACTTGTGTCTTATCCAATTACATGTGTTGTATTGTGTAAGTGCTACATTCACTTCATACTCACAAGCTTTGATGCATTAACTGAATGTATGAAATTAGGAATCTATCCTTACCACTCATTCAACAAATCGATGCTTCATTATCATCGTCTCTTAATTTACACACTGCATTAAACTACACTTAATCACATCTCTATTTTGATGTCCAATCTCATCACTATTAATTACCCTTGAAGTATACTCTTCACAATAACTAACTTACATTCCTCTCTGCAGAGTTCTTGTAACATCTTAACAGCTTCGGGATATATTTTAACTACACCATTGCTCGATAGAACATACCTGTTCGATCACTCGTTTAAACGCTCTACCTTGCCAGTCGTCTGCAAAGTCGTATTCCTCATCTCCAAGGGTGAATCTTAGCCTCCCAGGAACCTGTACGGTACTCACAGAGTTCTCTAGAGCACTGTTGGGTCATGCTATGCTTTCTGGCTCTAGAGCTTTTCCAACTTGTTCGAGTCCTTTAGCTATCTCACGATTTGTTCCCCGTGATGGCTTCCGACTCGTTGAGGATGTCGTTCGCAACGTCTTCCCTTTCTGATCCTAGAGGCATTTCTACAAATTCATTTCCTCTTTCATCTGCGCGGTTCACTTCCATGATGCTGGTTAACCCGATGGGAATTTCGTCTATTACGTCTTCCCTTTCAGGTTCCTTGTTTGCCTCAGCTTCCATTTCTGAATGCGGCGTTAGTCTTTGTGATCCTTGTCAATTCTCGATGGGGGAGGACTGAGCTTGTGGTTCCTTTAAACCCTCATTGCTATCCACGTCGTGGATTTCTCTTTAGATCTCATCTTAAGGAATAGGCGGCAGTGAATCCCAAATATGTTCTGGTAGTTCTGCGGGCTAAATTTCCTCTTCTTTCCCTTTGACTGTCTCTTCTTTAGACTCTGTCGATAACGGCATATTTGAAGATAGAAGCATTAACCAATTACTTTTCGCTAATTCTTCTTCTTCATCCTCATCCTCGTATGATATGGGTAAAGATTTCTATCGTCATGGCTTTTCTCTGTACTTGCTTTGTAGCTGTTCTAGTCTAACCAAAGCTCGTTCAGTTGAGGGTTCTATGTCACCTCCTTCAGCCTCATCGAATACAGCTGATAATTCCTCCATGTGGTCTCCTACCCACATGTCAAGTAGCTCTTGTGCACGTTGTTGTGCTGCACCTGCAGACACGTCAACCTCACTTTCGGACTACTCTGTCTCTGTCGTAGTGGGGTTTAAACTCTCCAGAAAACTAGCGGTTGGTTTCCGTTGTGTGAAAATTTCTGCCAATTTCTGTAACTTTTCCATTTGTCCCGTTATATTAGTGGCTTTCTCTTGCAGATCTTGGTACTCTTCGAACTGTTCATCGTCTGAACATATTTCTCTATCTGGTACCTCGTAAGCTAGCTGTTCTGATCTTTCACTAATCTGATCTAGCAACAGTGAGAATTCATTCTGCAATTCTCTTACACGGCTTGTCGTGCTCTTTTCTAGTTCCTGTTGTTCTGCTGCATGTTCGATCTCACTATCATCCTCAGAACTTTGAACTTCATCCTCGCTCTCGGAATATTCTGTTTCCGTCGGGGTACTAGGTTTCGGGGCGGGTTTCCTGGCGCGTCGTCCTTGATAACTAGTAGCTTTCGGCACTGCTCTACTTCGCAGATGATATCTTACTCCTAATCTATTGGCACGGTTCCCGGAGTTGGTTCCTCTTGGCGACCGTCCTATCTCAGTGTAAGCTCTTTGATTCAGGGACTCATTCCCTACACTCCTTCTAGAGTTATTTCTTCCAGCACCACTGGCTGTATTGCTTCTGTCGGCTTGGTTCTCTGACGTATTTTTCCGTAGAGTCCGACTTTCATCATGGCGAGACTGTTGACTTAGAGATCCTCTCCCCAAGTTTCTGCTCGACTCATTGTGTGAACTACGATTTCTCCTAATCGTTTCACTCATGCGATTCTCATGATTTCTTATCACCTCATCAATCTGTCGACCTGCTTGTCGTATAGCTTCCTCTCTCGAGTGGTTAAGTTCAGCATGTGACGTGGCCTCTTCCGGTTGTATGGTATGTCCTGCGTTTGAATTATTTCCTAATCGGCTTCTATCAGTAGTCATGGCCTCTTCCCTTCCTTTAGTAACTAACGTCTGTTCTCTGGGTTCGGACTCCGATGCTACTGTGGCAGGTATAAATTCTGGACATTCACAGTTCCATTCTGTGGGAGCTTGGCCTCTGCTTCTTAACGGGTATGAATGTTGAAACATGTTCTGTCTGTCAGTCCCTCTTGCCCCAGCACTATTTTCCTGACCTATGCTTCCGTGGGCTCTAGGGTTCGGGTCTGTAACAGGCAGCGTCATCTGTTCCCAATCAACCGCGTCTTCAGCTGCTTCGTAGAATGCTTCCTTAACTTCATCCTCGCTTGGATACGGTGCCCTGACATAGCCTCGTTTCAGACGATCCAAATGCACCTTCTTCACTTTTGCTCTGGGGTTATATATGGACCTTATCTCATATACATGCTTTTCTAGGACTTGTGTCACGCGATACGGTCCCCAATATCGTTTTTCAAANTTGGCTGTCCTTCCCGGTTTTGTGACGGGATTATGCAAGTAAACGATATCTCCTAGACTGAACGTTTCGGCACGCTGGTTCTTCTCTCGATGCTTCTGGTTCGTCTCAGCTGCTTTCTTCAAGTTGGCTCCTACTTGCTCGTAGACAATTTGTAACATTCGTAGCTTTTCAGGTACATATCCATTATCATTTTCACCAATCTCATAGTTCTTGATGGGTCGACTAAGTACCGTGTATGGCATTGTTGGATCCCTCATGAAATTCTAGAAAAATGGCGAATATTTGGTAGATGTATGAACACTCGGTCGTATGGCTAACAAGCACAACGGCAAGACCTCATGCCAGTTTCTCTGTTGCTGGTCTACCCAATATAGTATCGTCGATTTGATTATGCCATTCAGTCTCTCCACGCTTCCATTGGTCTGCGCGTGGCCTGGACTACTATGAAGCTTAGTGATGCCTGACTTCTCACACATCTTAGTGAATAAGGCACTCATAAAATTACTTCCTTGGTCGCTTAAGATTCTCTGCGGTACTCCACAACGACTAACTATCTCGTTTAGGAATACATTCGCTACTGTCTTGGCTGATATCTCACATAACGGAAAAGCTTCAGGATACTTTGAAAACAGATCTTGTATGACAAACACATACTTATGGCCATCTGTCGACTCTACAAATTGCCCATCGATATCCATTCCTACTGATTCCCATGGATATTCGGCTTCGTTCACATCATTGTACTGTAGAGGTGCCTTTTTGATCGGCGGTTTCTTAAACTGCTGGCATATTGTACAAGTTTTGCAGTACTCGTTGATATCCTTCTTCATCGTAGCCCACCAGAAGTTTGGCAGGATACGCTTCAAAGTCTTTTCATAGCTGAAGTGATCGCTGAATATTTGGTCGTGGTGGACGTTCAATACGAAATCTACCATGGTTCTGGGTACCATAACTGTGAACTTTCCTCACCTTGCGGTCCATATGACATTTTGAAAAGAACATCATTTGGTCCTAATGTAAACCCAACTTCAAGTTCTCCTCTTTGGTGTGATACTTGTGTTCTCGATCTTGATCCTTAGCTATTTTTTCGTTGGTCCAAATACTGTTATCCAGAAGAGTTTTCTCCTCCGCGACATTTGCGACTACGAGCGGTGCTTCACTTTTACTCGTTTCGCTAGCTGCTATTATCTGCAAGATGTTTTCTATTTTTGGTACTTGTCGATGTTGTAACATTCACATTAAAATCGGTGTTTTTTTCACCCCACTGCTGATCTTCAACTGGAAGTCGCCTTAGTGCGTCCCCATTACCATGCTGTGTTCCAGGTCGGGTCTCAACTGCAAAACTGTATTGTTGTAGTCTGATCATCCAACGGCATATTCTGGAGCTTGGATTCTTTAAATTCATCATGAATTTCAAGGGATTTTGATCGGATACAACCATGAACTTTTCAACTCCCCACAGATGTATTCGAAAGTGTTCGATGCCTTTTAGAATTGCTAGAGCTTCGCGTTCCACTACGCTGTAACGACTTTCGGCTGGCAGAAGTTTGTAACTGAAATATTCAACTGGTCTGTCTCCTTCTGGATACGGTTGGCTCAGTACAGATCCTACAGCGAACTCACTTGCCTCGCAATGTAGAATATAAGGTTTCTTTGGATCTGGGTACCTTAAAACTTCTGTCGATGTTAGTGCCTGTTTTAACTTAAAGAATGCATCTTCACACTGCTCGTTCCACTTGAATGGTCGTTTGGTAAATGTTAAATCTGTGAGTGGTTGAGCTATTTCTTCATAGTTTTTCACGAACCTTCGGTATTATGAGGTTAAACCTAGACAACTTCTCAGTTGTTTGAGTGTTCTAGGACGAGGCATATTCTCTACTTTCTCAACGTATCACTTGTCTGCTTTAATACCGTCTTTTGTTACTACAAATCCCAAAATTTGCATTCTGATTTCACCAAGTTGGCTTTACTAGGTTTCAAACACAAGTTAACTTCTCGGAGTTTCAAAAATAAGGCTCTAAGACGTCGTAAATGCGTGTCGAAATATTTAGAATGTACAATTATATAGTCTAAATAGGCTTGGTATGACTCATTCTCCTCTAAGCTTCCAATTAGCTTGTCGATCATTCGTTCGAAGAAACTTGGACTCGTGCATAGACCCTGTGGTAGACGAGTCTAGCGCCACTGGGCGCTGCCTACTGCGAATGCTGTTATTTCCCTCGATTCCTCGGCTAGCGATACCTGATGATACCAGCTTTCCAAGTCAAAACACGAATAAGTAGTGCTTCCTGCTAGTTTGTTTAACCTATCTGTGATATGAGGTATCGGGTAGCTATCCTTGACTACTTGCTCTTGGTTGATTTTCCGAAGGTCGAGGACAGCACGATATCTACCATCTTTCTTTCGCACTAGTAATATGGGCGAATTATAAGCTGAGTGGGCTGACTCTATGATGCCCGAAGAATGAAGTAGCTGTATCTCTTCCTCCAATATAGCTTCCTGTCTCTGTGGAATTCGGTAAGCGCGTTGTCGTGTTTTAACTTAATATGATATTCGCCTAAGTTCGTAAACCCGAGCTGCGCTTCATTTTTCGAGAAAACGTCTCGAAATTCCCATATAAGATCCCATACTTGATCAGCTTGTCTCTTCGGGAGATGTGATAATTGAAAATCATCCCTAGTGAGTCGATTGTTATCCTCTTTTCTAAGATTCTATTGTTTTCGGTTACGTTCTGCAGTTCTACAGTCTTCCACGTATTCACACTTTGTGTCGCGTCTCCATTTAACGTTTCTATCAGAAATGTTCATAACCCGAATCAGAATAGTTGCATCTTCCGCCACTGTCGCCACGCTGGTTGCACTCCCCCTATGTGAGTGATGAGGGGTGTAAACTACGGTATCTCTGTTTCTCTAGGGTGGTTCAACTTTTACCCGTACTATAGCTTCTGATCTAGCTGGAATATGTATACTTTTCCAAGCTGTCACAGGTGCAGTCGCTCTATCTTCATCTATTTCAATTTCCGGTAAGACCTGTTCCTTCTGTCTTCCATTCGCTCGTCGCTGCTCAACTAGCGCGTTCGCTTCATGGAGTTGCTCTGTTGGCTGAGTATCACTGAGTTGCCTTCGTTCTCGTTTCCGCAACGTCCGCTTTCGTTTTGGCCTCTTTTCCTGCATTGATGGGTTGCTGGTACTCTGTATCTCTCCTTGTGTGTCCTCCATCTTCTTTTTGTTAGAAGCGGTACATTGGATCTCCATAGAGTTTGAGTTGCGGTGCTTAAGCTGGTTCCCGTTTACATTTGGACTTTGAGCCACTTGAAAAACGTGTGACCTTTCCTCAGGCTCGTCACACTGATGAACTATAGCTTGAGGTTTCACATCTTCGCAGCACGGATGCGTTTTCGGACGTCCATCCATACAAGGTCCTATCACAGCTTGGGCATAGGTGCACGGTTTGCTGTGAGATCGTGGNTGNCTCTGCAAATGGCTTCTCCTACAACAATAGTCGACTGGCTCTCGTGACTGGGTTCGCGATAAGTTATGGACGGCCATACAACAGACTGGTATATCTTCCTGGATACATACTTGATGAGCGCACGACGGTGTCTGAACAACATTAGAAAAGGTGCTGTAATTTTGGTGATTACAACAACAACTTTCCCTGGAACTCCTATTATGATTATAGTCTCGATCCATCATTGTCACTCCTTCGGCATCTCTGGTATTTCCAGAATGGTGTATTGCTGTTCTAACTCCTCCCACGTGACTTGGAAATGCCGTGTCAATAGTATCTACAAGGCGGTTAACTCCTGCATATGATTGAAATTTGATCACTTCTCCGGTTCGTCCAAGTGTTAAACCCTTTTTCGGCAGGTAAATAATGCTTTTGCTCTCGTCCAAAAAGTCAATCCCTAGTAGTACTTCATATCTTCCATCAGAGGGTAGCTTCGAGATGACAAACGGTTGACGAAATTTTCTGTTCCTATCTGGAAATTCAGTAAGAAAGTTCCATTGCCATCAATGGCTCTCCCGTGACAGAGTGATAACGTTTCAAGTTTTCTACTTTTGTAACTTTTCGGTGTGGATTGTAAAGGTTGAAGAATTCTAAGTCCAATATCGAACAGATGCTGCCAGAATCTACTAGACACTGGTTAATAGCTCCATTTACGACTGGACACTCCAGTTCTTTATTCCTTGCTGCATTGCTGGTAGCATTTTCAATATTGCTGACATTTTCCTAAATTGTCCCCTTAAATATTGACATGTGATTATCTAAGGGAGTCATTCGTTTAAAGACTCGGTTGCTTGGCTTCGATCAGCTCCACGACGTGTTCCATTCCCCCGTTGCGTCTGATCCCTGGTTCCATTTTCACGATGATTCTCCCTGTAGTTAGTTCGACGTGTCGTCTCACGTTTGACGTTGGAGTATGATTTCTTAGACGGGCACACTGACGATAAATGGTTTAAGCCCCTGCAGTTCCAGCATTGGACCTCTCTTCTGTCATCGTAATCACGCCTCTCATGTCTGTCTGGTGATCTCATAGTTTCCTCAATCTCGCCCATTTATCGACCTCACACTGTTGCCTGATTTCTCATAGCTGCCTCTATCCTGTCGATTTGACTTGTCGTATGATGGGGTCCTATTGTCGGAGTTTACTCTCGAAACTGCTTTTTTCGCTCTTTGCCTTCCTAGGTTTGTTTTGGGCTCGTTCCGTGCAATCAGATTCGCTTCCATCATCGTACACAGCTCCTATACGGTTCCTGGAAGTCATTTTTAAGTTCGCCTCCACACGCAAGGCCGCCTTGATCGACTCGTCAAGTGTCTATGCTTCTTTGGTTAAAACAAAACGCTTCATATTTGGGTTCAGACCGTGCTCGAACAGAGCTTAAAGTTGTTCATCATGATTTCTTGCTAATTCAGCACTCCCATTGTCCGGAAAAGAATCATATCTGACATTTTTCAAACGATCGCTGTATTCCACAAACTCTCATCGGCCAGCTGTCTAATCGTTAACACTTTCTGCATTTTCAGTGACCGTGGTTCTGTCTCCGTATATCTTGCTATTAATTTTTCCTTGAACGATTTCCATACCAGTGTTTGCCTCAGTTCGATGTTGGTTTGAACATATTGTGCAGTTTTTCCGCGGAGTTTCGAACGGACTAAAGTGATTTTCTGTTTGTCGCTAAGCTTGGCCTCTTCGGTGATTTGCTCGATCAGCTCGAAATACCCAGTAACGGGGTCACTGACGTCTTCTCCATGGTAAATAGGTATCAAGTTTGACATTTGAGACATTACCTGTATTGACGCATCGGCCATTTTGAATTTTATCACGTTGCACTTTTTAATATTTTCCTGTCCGGCTCAATATCCAATATTACCTAATAGCGATCTAGTGGGATTTTTGTGTAGCCTATCTTGTATTCTCAAGACTCGTGTAAGGCAAAGCAAGCGGTTCGTTCGTGTACCTACTTGTGTTCTTACGACTACACACAAACTAAAAAAAATATATGTATACCTGCATATATTATACCCCACAGATTAAACCCAAATACACTAACTACTGGATCTAAGCTACACAACAGCTGAAAAGGAATACAAATTATTACAAATCCTACTTTCATAAAAATCTCATGAAAGTTTGTTGAAAAAAAATCGCAGCCTACCTAGCTACACCTACTAATTATTTGGACACCTCTAAATATGAGTGTCTCAATTATTCTATAGTAGACTGTAACTGTTGTAACTTTGCTGTATTTGCGGTAGTTACAAGTTATTTTAACGACTCTACTGCACTTAAAATTAAATTTTATTATTTGATTTTATTGTTTTTAAATGCAACTATAGCTGACAATGCCTAGTTATTTACTAAACTGCTCAAATAGTAAAATACTAAGTTGTACTAAACTTTTCACTTAACTTTTGAAAGCTGTAAGCAAGATTTTTCGCCAGTGTCCCTGCTTTCATGCATTTATTTTACACAAAAAGTAAATTTTAATTTGTTTATAATTATATAGTACTGCATTTATTGAAATGGCTACTTTTTACTATTTTTATTCTGCAAAAATATTTGAAATCTGTTTTAAAAATTACTTCTCGTCGTATAATGACCCAGCACGTGTCGACACGACGTTAAACACTACACTTGCTTATGATTTATTAGCAATTTGCCACCTGCATTTGTTTCATAAAGCCCAAGGACTATTACAATGCTTACAAATTTTGTAAATAATGTGACAAAAAAATAACAACACTGTAAATATGCTTACTGAATGAATATTGTACAGTAAAACAAAAAAAACTGCAGTACTTAATTATAATTAGTTTTAATAATTAGACTACTGTTGTTAAGCATTTGTTCATTACAGTCTTACTTTCACACAACTGGCCAACAATGATTTCAGCTTTCAAACTACTTGTATTATAACAAACGTACTTTCACTAATTATGGGTAGTAAAAATATTAATGTATGCATTTTTTTCTGTATTTGTCTGTCACAAAACGTGTATTACAAATAATATGATCTTAGCTACAATGTTGTAATAACCTATTAATGTTTATTCCACAGCTGCAACTACAACCGTTTTATTTTTAGAAGGATAAAAAAAAACACAGGGCTTAAATTTTGTAGAACTATAAATATAGGCTATGCCTATTTTGTTTATGTTACAAATTATACTTACTGAAAACTGGCCAATGCTACATAAATTTCCAGTAAGAAGAAAAAGCAACACAGATTTCAGATTGTACAAAGTATATACCGTAATAGACCTACTTTGTTTATAACACAAACTATGCCAGCTGAAACACAGTGCTTAAATCGTAAAACTGTACATGCTTAAGGCCTACTTGTTTATAGCACAACTGATGTAATAGCCTATTACAGTTGATCCAGTAACTGCAAATTTACATCTGTTTTATTTTCCGTAAGAGAAAGAAAAAACTGTTCTTAATTTGTACAAACTAGGCTATATTGGCTTAGGGCCTACTTTTGACTTACTAGGCCTATAATATATTTACTGCAAGTTACAGTTAGCATCAAATTTAATTTAGCTAAGAAGTGCATCTGAATTACAATATTAAAACACAGCATATGTTCTTGTGTTTGTTCGGATCCAGGACAGTACGCAGACATGACACAACGGAGACACAGTTTTCGGAGTTACACTACACCGAAAATGACGTTACGCCAAATGACACAACGCAGAAAATTGCCGCTACGCAGACAGAATTCTAATTGTCTGAANTTNCANTACGCCGAAAATGACGTTACGCAGAATGACACAACGCAGACAATTGACGCTACGCAGACAGAATTCTAATTGTCTGA
>KZ882152.1:10746-20954 GCA_003456935.1 Machilis hrabei
ATTGAGCATCTATGATTTGGTATGTAAAAAAACTTGAAGATTAGCCCTGTAATATAAAATTAATCTTAAGTGTCTGAGTTCATTATTTTTCATAATATAAACATTTAAAATCAGATGATTCTTTTTGAAATGCCATGTACTTTGTTTTTTAATATGAAGCATGGTTCTGAAAAGAGGAGTTGAAAAAAAATGGAAAATTTGTTTTTGGAGTTGAAAGATATTTCCCATATCCTTGAAACTAAAACAAAGCAAGAGGAGCAGGGGTGGCAACAACTCCTTGCTAGTAAACAGAAAGGTCGGTTCGATAACATATCTCAAATGCTTCTCTCCCTCTTCACTTCCTTTCACAACCATTGTATACAGTTCCTTATCGCTAAATATTTATATCTATTCTTCCATTTTAGTTGCAGTGCCACACATGTTTCATACACATCCGGAAAGAGGCAGACAAAGAAAGCCTCTAAAATTCAACAACAAATTAGCAAAAACCAAAAAGTGAACCTCACTGTATATACATTGCCATGATTGGCTTGCAAAATTATATTTGTATACCTAGTATCAGTACAGTTTTAATGAATCGATAGATGTTAATTAAGACTTTGGAGTTGAAAATTGAATTTCCCTTTTGCACCTCTGGATATACGAAATCTACTGCTGATTGCTAAGACCTTGCACAAAACTCGAAGATACAAATGAAATGCAATCAACCTGTATGTAATAAGTGTTCAAGAAAGAGGCGAGAGAAGTTCTTTCTTTTTAAGAACAGGTATTGAATTTTTACTGTTACAGATTTAAATGTTTTCAAATTCACTGATGTCCTTAAAGACACAAATACAATGCACATTGAGGTAAAGCAAGAATTCATTAAAACAGTAACAATTCTTATTGTATTTTCACAGTTTCTTTAAACACTTAAGGACCACTTTGTTGCTGATGTCCAACTTGAAAGAAGTCCTTGTTTATTTTTTCTGAAATTTGTAATCTTAATTATTGTAGAAATGGTGTTCAGGAGACTTCAGATGAAAACTCAGCTTCACCAGGTGACATGCATAGGTGAAGGTGTTGAATCGTGCAGTTGTAGACACCTCGTTTGCTGACATGAATAAAAATCACGACTTCTAGAAAAATGTTGTGAATTGGCTGACACTGTCTCTAAATACAATAACAGAATACTCCATGAGTAACTGCTGAAATTGGAGGTGATCAAAATTCAGAATCACAGTTGACAGTCTTCTTTCTTCAACTGATATAAGATTTTCACATAAAGTGAAATCAAAGTCATCAAACTTGCGTAAATATTTCGCAGTTCACACAAATATTTTAACAGTAGGGCAATTCCACGAGAAACGGAATGACAGATTAGACTATCTTTTCTTTATTCTAATTTTTTTCTGCTTTTAAACAGGGCTGGTAAATACACCGTAACTATAATGAAAGTATCGGTAACTGAATGAAAGTTGCGATGAACAAGCGTTACCGAAAAGATTCGTTAACAAAAGTATTAGCTACCGAAATTCAGTACATAAACGAAAAGATCGTACTCGACGTTCGTTAATATACCAAATTCTTTTGGTAAAACTTTGTAGTTTGGTTACAGTACATAAATGCATGAACTCCGAGTAACATAACTGTTTATTCACAGTGTATCGAAAGGCTAACTTGCAGCAAGTTTTCAAGTATGTTTATCATATACTATACGATGAATATATTTTAAAAAACATAATTTTTTATATCTTTAAACAGGCGAAAGCTTTAACAGAGTTAAAAATAGGGAAGTGCCTTGTTGTTTTAAAAATATACAGCGTTGTGCCGAGATCGGCAGTATTTGTGTGTCCCCGGTATTGTCATCAGCTATTTCTTCATTTGGCTGCCGGTCGTCATCGATATCACGAACGCGGTACCAGAGAAACTGCAGATGTCTCTGGGCTCTTTCTTCTTGGTCCGAGGATAACAGAATGCGGTACCGAAGATCTAAGAACATGGGCGTTACAAATGCATCGCTGTTAAAATGAGCTCTTTACCTGCGTTCCATTGCAGCTACCAATGTCTTCGCAAGGTTGTGGGGTTTCTTTGCAGTGTCTGTCTTGTATCGTACCCAGCAATTGTAAAAATGACCAACTGTCAAATTTTGGTCTTGTAATGTTTTTGTGGCAATTCTAGCAGGTTTCAGACTATCACATATATTTTCAAGTTCAGTCCATTCTTCCGCGGTGAGGGTTGTCACTCTCTCGTTTTTCTGTGAAGCTCTCATTCCTTCGGTGTTCTTTGTCCTTTGGTGAGCGTTTATACAGCGAGCGCTCTTGCTTTTTTCTCTTGATCTTGTTTAGCTGCAGCCTCTTCTTCTTCAAGTGTTCGCAAGCGCCGCACAATTGAAGAACGCTGCTCAACATGTCAAATGTTGATCCCCAGCGAGTGACCACGTCGAGAACAGGCTTGGTGTATCCTTTTTCCTTAAACCTATTATGCAAAGTTGGGGTTCAAAATGTTTTCGCGATTTCACGCACCTTGTCTATGATAGGCTTGACACATTCACAGGCCAACACAACATCCCCAACGGTGAGTTGAGCAGTGTGTACAGCACAAGGCACACTCTGGACGCCGTGCTGTCCCAATAAACTCCACATTACGTCACAATCGGCACAAGGAGGCTGAGATACCCGATTATTTCCAGGTACGAAGATCGAACCTTCGCTATCGCTATCCTTTTTGTCAGTCGCACTGCCCTGGGTATCTCTGTCAGACACATTTTTATCTTCTTCTGTCGTCAAGCGCGTGTTTTCGTCGTCTTCCATTATTTTGAAGTCGGACAAGGGACCTCCAGATCCACTGACTTGATTTTCAGCTTTGCTAAAGTTAAAGCACGTAACATTAAATTTTTGAGCAGATGAGGACGCCAAATTCTTTCGCATAGTTGACACTGCTTTTACAACGTTTCTTGCATTATCAGAAGTACTGCTGTACACTCTACTTATATCTATTTTGTATTTAGACAGAACATCGCGAACTTCATTATTGAGGTTGGCAGCAGTGTGTTGTACAGTCAATTCCTTCATGGCAAGGTTGTGCAAAACCAATTTGCCGTCTTTCACATATTGAATGTTAACGCCCATAAGGTGGGGGTCAAGGCGTGTAGCTGTGTCCATTTTTAAGTTTATAAATCGTCCAGCAACATCATTGGTAATTGTACACCGTAAATCTGCAGCTTTCGTGCGGATGTCTTCTGTTAAATTTTTCCGGTTAGTTAAATTTGAACCTGGCATGGCTTTGTTAATCCATAAACAATACGTTCTAATATCTTAATCATCCCTGAATCCTCTATAATAGAGAACGGACGACTGTTGACAGAGACAAACTCTGTCAGCGCATCTTGTAGAGTAGCTCTGTCGAGTTGTACACTTATTGTTTGAGATGATGTCTTCCGCCTTCTTTTCTGGTACGGTTCTTCGTTACTGGAGCTTGACGGATTGCTTGACTCGATGTGGAATGTTTTTGCGTCGCTTCATCATATTTGTAGTATTTATGGATGAACTCCAATCGTGGCTGCCCTATAACTTTTTTAGACCGACCGGCGGAAGATGATGCCATATTTGTAATGTTTTCTTTCTTTGCTTGTAAAGATGTGCCCATGTCCACCGTCGACATTGAACTGAATTCGATAGTTTCCGAATCCTCTATATATACTACCAAGTGAAACCCTAGAATGTTCTAACGTGCCTAATTCCGGTTTCTGGTTGACGAGTACATTCTAGAATGTTCTTGCAAACAATTGAAAATCATGCCAAANCATACCGGATGCACATGGGATTCGAACCTGCGGTCCTACTGTTACGAGTCCAGCACCTTGCTGGTTGACCTATCGCTAACTGATAGTCTTTTATGGTCTTTAAGTTACCGACTGAGCGTTATGCTTTGATTAGTAATGGCCTATAATAACAAATTGTACTACTTTCGCCATGAGTGCTGTTAAATAACTGTAAAAGTAAATTAGTGTTACCCAAATTAACGATGAAAATAATATACGAGCATCTTTAGTTTGTTTTGGATTATACTAGAATGATGTCATATGTACATTTTCATTGCTGATACTGTTACAGGTTCGTAAATGATGGCCTGGAGTACACTTTTGTTACTGGTCAGAGTCGATTACAAATAAGTTAACGAAAGGTAACAAAATTCACGTACATAATGATATTTTAACGAAAGTGTACTTAAAACTCTTTTTTTTTCGTTACCTTAACGACAGTGGATTAGTAACTTTCATTAACTTATTTTAACAAAACGTACCAGAAATCTTACTTTCATTAAATATACCTTAACGAAACATCATTTTACATTAGTAATTTTTACCAGGCCTGCTTTTAAATATTAAAAAAAAAAAAAAAAATCCTGTTCTCAATTATATCTACATGGCCTAGAACTTTCACGTAACATACCAATTTGGAATTTCTATGTCATAATGGTAATGGAATGACATTATTTTTACCATGTTTTCCACCTTACCTGATGAAGTTATTAAAATCAGTTCTGTTTTTTAATGAAAGCACTTGTACAAATTATATATTAATCACCACATTATAAGGAATAGGCCACTATATACAAATATTTATTTTAATGAACTTTGTTGATACAAAAACATTTGCACGCTTGGTAATGAAGTGACATAAATGACACACACTTCTTACAGTACCAAAAGTTTGAAAAAATCACACTCACACATGTAGTTATGAAATTGAAAAAAAGTAAACTACCTTTGAAAGCTATTCTACATTGCTAAGAGAAGTTGTAAAGTTAAATAAGTTAAAATTTGGTACTCTATTTCCCCTTTCTCATGAAATTGCCCAGTATATAATTCTTCACAAACTAATAATTGCACAGCAGTTTCAAATTCCAATGGACAACAGTTAAACCCATCATATTTAATCACAGTAATGCCTCCAGAATTAATCTACTGCAGCCTATTCTCAATACCTTTATAGTTCAGCTCTCACAATTAACCTCCTGTATTTCATCTACCAAAATTACACTTTCTGCTGGGTTCACTATATTCGTGCAGTTCACTTGTTCTTTTGTTTTGCTGTACAGCTAATGTTCAAGGTCAGACACAAACAACGAGAATGTGTCTGACTTAATGCACACACGGTGGTGACACTCACTTGTGCTTTACAGTTAAGTTAACCAGACTGAACATTAGCAAGAATAAAAAGTAACACAACTGCACTCTTATAACCAGATTACAAATTGGGAGACACCTCACTGCTGCTTCTATTATTAAACATTAACCATTTGTAGTCTGAGTAAAGCTGCCATCCAAAAACGAAACAACAGTTCTCCACAAAAATCAAACTCTTGTGTCCCTGCAAAACTGAAGCTTAACACTACAATAACACACAAAGTGCTTCTTACCTGTGTGAAAGTCTTCTCTTCCTAAATTGCTCAAGTTCCAAGGTATAAATAGTGAAAACCAGTTGAAGAAAGAAGACTGTGAGTTGTGATACTCAATTCTATTCAACTTCAATTTCTGAAGCTACTCGTGGAAAATCGTATTCTTCTATTCCAGAGACGATGTTAGCTAATTCTTGCCACTTTTCACGTGGTTGTGATTTTCATCCATGAGCAATGAGCTATTTACAGTTGCATGGTTCTTCAGTGCATAAACCTGTGCATCAACTGGTGAAGCTGGGTTTTTGTGTGGAGTCTCAAGGACATAATTTCTCAAAGAATCATGAGGGCAAGATTCCGAATGGTGTCAAGCTAATAGCAGCATCATTTCTGTTCAGCAAAATTATACGAGGACAAGTATCAAATTAGGCACCTACAATAACATCGTCTTTCTGTTTTTGAAGCAAGTCGTCACTCAAATGAACTGAAAATCCAATAAGTACTGCTATTATTTTGTTGAAATCTTGCATTAATTTAACAATCATAGTGTTTGTGTTATTCTGGATTATATAGTGAGTTTGACAATATTAAAATATCTGACAACAATAATACAAAAAATCTGGTTCTTGGAAAGTAACATCCTCCCTCTCTCGCTTCTTTCTCAGAACAATATTACAAACATTTGATTGTATCTCCAAATCTCGTACAAGCTCATAAAGAGATGAACAATGAAAATAACACTTGAATATGAGAAACAAAAATATGTTCTGATGTTTTGCAAGTCCCAATTCTAAATTTGTATTCAATATTCACTTAACACCATCGTTCTCCTATTGCTCATAGCATAATAAATTAACAATATCTTGGAAAACAACAAACAGTGTCAGGGGGTGCGTATGTATATACAGAAGGAATGCTACATTTAGCAAATTTAATGAAATAGAAACTTAGCTTGTGTGTGTAAGAGACAAACTCTAACTCTGATATCCACAATGATTTTAGAAACAATTGGATAACAGCAAATACTAATGCGGTGCTTAAAAATTTGGAAAGGTTCCATCTTCATATTGTATTAATTGTTTATTAAGTGAAAATACCAAACCCAGTACTGAGTGAGTGGTGAAAAAAGTAATATATTTACTCTCTTAACTCTCCGTACATTGTTTGTACAGTAGGTCAGCATGTTCTTTAAAATGTTGCTCCATGTGTGCATCAACGAGTAAATCATTGCCTGAACTGTCATATAAATTTATTTTTCTTTCGACTAGCACTGTCATCTTTCATCTCCCAAAAATTGATATTCATTATGATGTGTGATTTAATGCATAAAACACACGTGGGTTTATTAGCACTAGAAACATGGCTATTGCATATAAATGCCAAAGAGATGTCCGTTGTCATTGCTTGCCACTTTGACTCTCTACTTCATATTAGTGTCGTAGAAAGCATTCCTTGTGCCAGCTTGATGAAGCACTGAAGAATACAAAAATGAAAAAGCTGATCACTTAAAATTGCATATGCAACATTTGGTACGAACGGTACTTATAATATATATCATAGAACATGTGCCGCTTGGCTATGAATATGTTAAAAGAACTTGGTGAGAAGCAGCAAAATTAGGGTGTTTTGTTAAGGGCTTTCATTAAAAAATTTTAAAAGTTTTTAACATTGGTTAGTTCATAATACATATTAATTCTTTGGGTATTATGTGAATTATAATTTGTTTATGTCAGTGTTGAATTTTGGTTACATTAAATACTAATTTCTGTCAGGTGAAGCTGTGAACTATTTGCATTTTGAACAGAACATTAAGTTTTGTTAACTGAACTATAACTTTATTTGCATAAAATCCAAAGTTATATATTATATTTTTTCTACTCTTACCAAATGCAAGATTATGTTTTTTAAGTGTACATCCTTTTTTTTGGTAAAACCAATAAAAGAGGTCTATTTTCATTGTCAGATATGATGGGATATACAAAGTTGTTCGTTATTGGCCTGAAAAGGGAAAGTCTGGTTTTATTGTTTGGCGCTATTTTCTTCGACGTGATGATCCAAACCCAGCACCGTGGACAGAGGAGGGAAAGAAACGGATTGAATGTCTGGGATTGCAACTAGAGGTAGGGTTTTAAACGTGTTTTTATTTGTAAATTATTGAACATAAATAGTTCCACACATAAGAAGTGTGCAAGTGATAAAATTGGAATAAGTGTGTAGGATGACACCTGTATCTCAAATTCAAGTTGTTTGATTAATTGGGAGATTTTTTTTCTTCAGTACTCTAGGGAAGTTCTGATATTCAGAGAAACAGATTGTCTACTTTTGTCAGTTCTGATGCTAGCACTTGAAGATGTTGCCACTGTAACATAAGTAACCCCCTAGAGGATTTATCTATAAAGTGGAAAGTCTCCTAGAATACACTACTGTAATTAAAGCAACTTTAAATTAAATTTGGAGGTACTCTTCCAAACTATATATCTTGGGTTGTTTAACAAGGTAATGAGACTACATTAAAATAAGATACACCCCCATCGCTATTGTGTGTATCTAAAGTACAATCCTCTCAACTTAAACATTTCATATCTTGGCAGTGAAAAGTGCTTGGCCAGTTGGTAAGTAAGGTAGCATCACAGCTCTACCTTATCTGAAAGAGTGAGTTATGGTTACTAAAGTGATGTTTGTATAGATGTGTAACATGCACATTTTTCTTAAAGTTAATAGATTTAATGTGTATGAAGATACTATAGTTTTGTCATAATTTGTTTGGTTCATTAGAATGGATGAGTGCTAAACATTAGAATTTTAAAAGTAAAAAACCCAAACAAAAGATCAACATTTAAACCCCAAACAATATTTGACCAAATTTTCCTATAACCACTAATGTTAGAATCTCTGTGAACAAAGTTCATTGGGCTACATTTTCTTACATGTAATATCGAGTATAATCTTCACTTAGGCAATATTAAAGGTAAGATAAATCTTGTCATTACTTTATTTATTGAAACATGAATTCTCCATCTTTGTCTTCCACGTCTTTCTTTTTGCTCTTTTGATGTAGGCCTCACTAGGTTACCAGATGATATTTTCATCAAGAGTACGATGTGAAGCTGATTTTACATGACCAGTTCAAACTTAGCTACATTGTCACGAACATGTAGTAAAGGTCAAAACAAAAACTTTAATCTTGCCTCACTTGAAAGTGAAATGCAAACGTAAACATGTGTTGCAAATTGCCTGTGTATCACTGCACTTCAAGAACAAAATTAAACATTTTCCAGAAACGAGAGGTATGGGATAAAAGCTCTCTTATACATCCTTACCCAGGTGGTTAAGTGAATTATTATCTACAGCTGTGCCTCAAGCACACATTTTTTTTCTCTCTTATTACAAATTTCAAGAATACGCTAATCCTTAAGAAGTTGCGTAGGCCTTTCGAACTAAAGGAGAAGTATCTCAAATGACCAGGCCCACTACATTAATGTAACGGAGCAAAATATATCGGACAAAGCATGAGTCTTAGCGAAAGACCTCTTAAGCTTCCATGTCCAAAACACCTCAACGAATAGAAACATGTCACGAGCCTCAAACAGCTCCCTGAATTTTCTCTGGCGCTGACATACAGATACTAGTATTTCCCTAATAGGGATGACAACCCATAAACCAAATAGCGACACTTTCATGAAATAAAAAAAAAAATGTTTTTGTTTATATGAGGAGGGTCACAGATAAAATAATCTACTAGCGGCGACTGTAGGAGTCCCGGGTTCCTCAAAATCCCAAAGAAATAAAAGTCTTTCAAAACTACAATATAGCCATAAACAGTTAAACAGTATTTCACCCACCTCAGCGTAAGACGCGTCGATCTCCAGATGCGTCGTTACTAAGCATTGGTCGCAGCACAATGCAGCTGAAGGACGGTTGGCTGGTATGAAGTGGCGAGAAGAAACCCCCGATTAAGTCCCAAATTCAAACACACCAAAACTTTAGTTAGCCTCCAAATAACCTCACTTTACGTATTGAATTCTCCAAATACTCAAGTTAAGAGGCCCCAAATGAAAAATGAATATAAGAAAACAAAGAGTTGATTTCTGGCAAAGGAGAGGCTTCCAAATTTGTCTGTAGTGTGTCGCAAATAACACACCAGCTGGTAAAGATATGCCAAAATGAAGGACGTTCAGATAAAGGAGCACACCAAGATAGCAGGCGTCTATCCTATCATTGAAATATGGATTCTGTCCCCAAAAGAAACTCGACAGCCCAGATAACAGTAACGCTCTCAAGGCCTCCAAAGCCCAAAATTAACTGACATAAACGACGGTAGTCATGTGCATAAGGAAGGACAACTAAGTTGTCACTCCACGGTTCAAAAGTTTAGGCACTTCAACAGAAAAAGGAACTCTAATAAGTTCACCAAAGACTTCTCTGTACTACACCAATTTGTAGCTTCAATATAACGGTACCCAACTTAACTAGCAGCTCAACTTGAAGTTTCATCCAAGCGGAACCTCGTAATCAGCCCAGTCTCTGTACTCTGCTCCGGATGTAACCGATTGTCCTTTTCGCTCGCCGTCACAACTTTAACTCCCGCCAACACTCGGAACTCCAAAACGTGAGATTTACATAAAATATAAAATACAGGAGAAATGTGTTAGCATTCAAAAGTTCAGTACACACCAACTCTCGCACGCAGCACAAACGAAAACACAACACTGAGAGGGGCTCACACGAAAGACAGGTAGGAAACTGAGAGATTGTTTGGTGTTGCGTAACTTTAGCTAATGGAAAGAAAGTGTATGTATCATCCTTTTATCGTCCTCCTCAATCAGATT
>KZ882157.1:0-11088 GCA_003456935.1 Machilis hrabei
TATGACCACCACCGACGATGTAGTGTAAATCTTTGCTCAACGATGCCTGATGATGTCACCTTGATGAGGTGACGAAATATCGCGTACACGTTTGCAACTATAGAGTAAGGTAAGAAACTTGTTTACCACCCATTTTTGTAAAAGTTACTTAGTTTTTAGCAGAGAATCATAATATGCAATAAAAAATGGGGGTTCCTATTTGAAAAAACAAAGTTTATGTTAGTTCACCGATAACAGCTCCATCTAGGGGAAACTAATAGCGCCATCTTGTGGCCCCCGTCAATATGAATAACTTTTACTGTTAACATTTTTTATGTGCGATGCATATTTGATGAGATACTCGAGTGTGTCCTTCAAAACTGGACACCCGGTGTATGCCAGTTCATAAATTCCAAAATTGCGCAATGACATACTGGATATTGTAAAATCTTCAGATCTTTACCCATTTGTAATAACATTGGATGAAATTAAGGTGTCTGTTGACACACACTAACAGTTTGCCATGTTTGGATAAAATCAGTTGTCTCTGCCAAAAGTTTTCTGGGCTTTATTGAGTCCACTAACAGTGATTCTGAATTTGTGAACAATGTTTTTGTACTAACACTACTATTAAATATCATCTGGCTGTAATGGGTTCAGTTCAGGCTGCATTTTTTAACCTTTCTCAGTTGTTCCATAATATCCGTGGCACTAGAAATGTAATTACTGTTTACTTGGGTATGCCATAAACATGTAGTGTGCTCAAAGGAATATGTTTTTGTAGGTAAATAAATATTAACGCTAATACAACTTTTTTTATATATTTAACAGGTGGAAGTTGTGACAACACAGGAAATCATCACACCCCATGCACTTCCTCTTTTTAAAGCTGAAAGGCAAAGACCGACAAAGAAGCAAATGGAGCGTGACAGGTTAGACCCTGTAAAGTCACGACGACCCGATTTACCGATCACACGAGCAGGTATGCAGATAGTCTAAAAAACATCCTGGTTGCTAATATGCACCTATACTTTGTTTCAAATAACCTTGAGTTAAACAGGTCCCACATGTTTTGCATCTTGAAAGACAAAGTGTGAAAATATGTGGAAATTCAAAGAGACTTATTGTCAAGTCCTGGACCATGCATACAGAGACGTGTTGCAAATGTAGATGCTTAGCATCCACCGAAAGGGGAATTTTTAACAGCAGAGTGAATAAATATATTTTCACTGCTTACAAATTACAAAATGTGACTTTGCGAGAAAAATAATATATGAATATATTTCCAAATATTTGTGAATAAATTTCACGGAATGTCTTAACAGATGGGAAAAAGTACACAGTGACTAAAATCAAGAGCAAATAAAACCGCTGTTGGGAGAATAAGCATCTAGCGAGTTATAAATTGTCTGTGATGAAAATAATGTATCAACAGGTATTATTAGTATATTTACTTAAATATCAGGTACCCTGTCTAAAAATTAAATTCAGTATGTAGTATTTCAAGTACTTGTTAAGATATTTTTTTAAGATTACGTGTGTTTCACATTACTTTTAGGTAAGGGAGGTCGTGTTGCTGCAGCTGGTAGTTCACTGTCATCTTATGTGATCAGAAACCTAGGACTTAGTAAGAGAGTTGAAGATAACCAAGATCCACGTGAAGCAATCCTGCGGTATGCGAAAGATGCTGCAGAAAACCCTTACTGGATATCGCCAGCTTATTCTGAGTAAGTTACTTCAGTTGTTTTGAGAGTATTTGTGTAAACTAAGTTTTGAAGACAAGAATAGGTAATGGCTCATACTAACAAATGTTTGTACATGGCTGAATAACTTATGTACACACATGAGGAGGAGAGGGGGTAATTTAAATTTTAAGTAATAAGGGTGTTTAAAAAGAATTTAGTTTAAAGGCATTTTAATTCCAAACAACTTTTCCAAGAATTATGTCTCATATCATTAAGTGATGGCCCATCTGAGGCTGCTAATACATACCACATGTTTACATTTTATCATGAAAGTTAATTCAAAGTTTGCTCTACAGTCTGTTAGCTATGAACTCACTTTGTTATCACAGTTAGTAATAGTTTAGTAAGTAATGCCTTTTTTTCTCTAGATATACCTTAAGTTGTTTTACATTTATTTTCCAATTTGAAGGCATTAATTAATTGAGACCCGGAATAATAACTTATTTAATACAATAGAAAAATAAACAGGATCAACCAAAATTATCTGTAACTTTACTTTTATAATTAAAGATAAACATGCATTATAATTAATGAAGCATACTTTTTAACAGCTACTAAAATATAGCCCTTATTCAGTTTGTGTTGGAGAAAATTTTATAACTCAAGGCGAATATGAAAAGCACAGAATATAGTTAATTTTCAACAATTTAATTTCTTTGGTCCTAACAGTTTCATTTTGGAAAGTTGGAAAAAGCCTATGACCTTACAGGATTAGCAGTAAGCAAACTTGTCATTTTTTCTAAGAACAGTTTCATTTAACACATATTTTTCTACAATCGATTTTATATCATGATAATTTGATTGCATTGTTTTGACTTTAAAAGAGCATCTCAAAATAAAACGTTCTCTGAAGTTTGCATCATCAAACCCCAAAGAAGAAAATCACATTATGGTTAATTATAGTCAGGCACCATCAGTGGGAAAATAGTAAGTGAGCCTAGCCTTTGTACTGGAAAATAGAAGTGTGAAATTTCATTAGACAAACACAGAAATAATATGGCCATAGGGTTGGATAGAGCTATATCAGCTGTTTTTTTTTATATTTTCCAAAATGTAAATATTTATTTTGCAGAACCCAGCCAAAGCCAATTTTTCAAGAAGAGGGTGACGATGACGAACAACATGATTTGGGACCTCTTCCAAAGCGAGCCAAGATATAACTTCAATCCCTTTGTACAGATTAGCTAAGAAAAGTGCATGTGATTTTCAATCACAAAGTTTGGTGAAGTGAATTGCTTGACTATTCCATCCAGTTTAGGTTAGAGTACTTCCATACTTTATACGTTGAAACCATGCCCCGTACCCTTGAAAAGAATGTGTTCAGTGTTTGATCTCGACCCAGCCTTGGATAATATATATGCTCTCCAGATTTGACAATCTCTCATGTGTCAGATTATCTGACGTAGACATGGATAAGTCAGGTATATTGAGTAATCACATCGGCTTCATTATTACAATAACTTGAGTGAAGATACAGTGCACAAGATATTAATGGACGTTTATATTGAATGAAGGAGATTGCCAAAGTGTGGAATGAAATATTAGAGTGAAATGTAAATATATATGATCAAAATCATGAATAGTGTTGTAAAGCTACCCTTTTATGTTGGAAGCTCCTATTTTTTTCCCCTTTTAAATGAAGGTGTGTATGAGATTTAAGATGATAAATACCACCATAAAAAAGGTCTGAGAATTCTTTATATTTTGTTACGCTTGTACTAAAGTTACTCGGGCTCGTTTTGTCTCCGGCAGTAGCTGTTCCAGATTAATTCAGCGTAGTTGTACATCTGAGTATGTGCGTTTTTGGTTACTGTGTGGAATTCAATTTTGTGTCGCTCCAATCACAGTTAAGTGAAACTGTATTGACTCCCACAATAAAGTCCTATTTAACTGCAGCGATGGTACACGTTTACTCTCCTGTAGATGGTGTTATGCAACAGTGGCTTGTTACATTTTGTGTCGTAGTGCTTATGTTCATTGTGCAGATAGTGTGTGCCCGGCCTTTATCTAAGTTTTAAGGAAGATTACGTAACAGATTTAGCACCTTGATTGAGTACAAAATCTACTTATTCATTTTAAAAGGCCTAGTGTCTTTTAAAGTGTATGTTATTTAATGTCTTCTTTATGCTTTTAAATACTTTCACTGTGTTCACGATTGTTCATACCTCGATAAACACCATAATGACGAGCGTTTAAAGTGTCGGCAGGCATGTTTGTATCATGCATAAAAATGCTTTGAGGATTTAGGTGCACACTGATGGTCTGTTGAAATTTACATTTCTGTACAGCGTTGGATTTGGTATTTGTAACTCAGTAATCTATCCAAGTTGACATGAGCAGGTTATTTTGATTTGTGTGTGTTGGTGTTGTATTTTTAGTAGTTTTGAAGTGCTTCACTGTCAAATCCTCAGATCAAACTTCGTGTTAGCATTAGCAGTTGAGTTTGTTAAATTTCTTCCCTGTGCTGCATTATCCATTGCATGGTTAGCTATACTTACTGTGTCACCATCAGGAATCTTTGAAATTGCTGCTGAGAATTCTACTTCAGCTCTGGGGTTTGAACCCATGATCTCATGATCCCCTTTGGGATAGCTAAGTTGATCATGAGATCATGGGTTCGAATCCTAGAGCCAGAGTGAAATTTTCAGCAGCGATTTAGAGATTCTTGAAGACGATAGTAATGATATAACTTGAGATACCTAACCAAATCATCAATAATGTATAGTAATTAATTAACCATTGTCAAAAACATTCAGTTTAGAAATAATAATTTCATCCTACATTTCCTCGAAATCGGTTACAATCGGTAAATATTTATGACAAAAACCTGGAATTCTTATCTGACATTAATAAACATGACAAAGTTGTTAGCATATTTTTTTGGATACCTTGACTGGAGTTTACTGTAAGCTTAAACTGTCTTTTTCTCTATTGTATAATTGTTATCGTTGTAGATTTATGTATGGTATAAAAGGTAATTATGGTACAGCAATACTGTTAAATGCAAATTGAACTGTGTTCCATAATAAGTTTTTTTAGAATGCAAAAGTAGCAGACAAGTGGTCTAACTGAAAGAGGGCCCCTCAAAAAAAGTTGCTAATATCTATCCAACCCCCCACATAAGCAAAGTTCCATACTGTTTGACAGTATGCGAAGAGCCATCTAAAATTAACTAAAACCAAATAAAATGTTTACCTGTAGCCAGTAGTCTTCATCTATGCATTGTGCTAAAACATAGGCAAGACTGACTTGATACTGCACAACATGGAAAAATGAAAGGCGAAGTGCCATGTAAACCCCAAACTGAAATGGCAGCTAGCTACAGCTCGACTAGGTTTAACATTTTTGTATATATTAACTAGTAATTGTTCCAATTTAATAAGTATAGCTTAAGCAGTTACAAAATTTCACAGGAGTATGTTCAGTGCTTATGTATTGTAAATAGCAAATGATAAACTAGGCTTAAAATAACTGTCCCTGCAGTGAGATCAGTTATTATGTGAGATATGAATTTCGCATAGCAACTAAGCAATGGTGCACGATGCCCCACACAGACAGTACAGTACATTTGTTGTTTAACTTGTAACACTTGTGTTAAAACGAGAATGTAGTAACAAATGTATGATAAAATACTATTTAGAGTGTATTCATATTCCTGTGTACAGCTTAAAGCCTGTAAAAAGTCTGTTTACCTATGTAATTTATCTGTGCATATTATAGCACAGTAAGTGCGAGTTATTTATTGACAGTAAGTTTTATGGCATTTTGTGCATTGTACACATGTTTCTTTGTTGTAGAATCCGTTAATGATTTATGACTATTCCTCCAAGAGTGGAGGAATACTGGTGATTGTATTCTTTATGGTTAAAACTTCCCGTATTGCATTTGTCAACTCGCAACTCCTCTCACAAGCATATGTGTCTTTTTCTCTTGTAGAAAGTAAACCCAAGGAAATGGTGTGTATTTGAAAAGAAGTTGAAAGTTCAGTATGCTTGACACTGCCCTTGGTGGAAAAGCAAATACCAGAAGTGATCAAATGCCCTAATTTTCTTAACTAAAGTCCACTTAGAGGACTTACTATAGTCAGAGGGTAAAACACTTAACAAAATGCAAAATGGATAAGGTCATGGCTTTAAACCAAATTGAATTACTCATTTGATAAATGCTGGTACATGAAATAGAAAAATGAAGGAGATAAAATCAGTATATTTGAGTTCAGGGGTGAATTAAAACTGTAGATATTGTGAATTAAGTTATTAAAATGAAGTAGAACAAATGTTGGTAATGGGAACCAATCAGCACGAGTTTGATATACGTCATTAGTGTTTGGGATGAAAGTATAGGGTGTGAATCCTAGCGCACAAAAAATTGTGTGAATGCTTGAATTTGCATATAAGGTTAATCATTCACCAATGTACATATTTTTTTCTATTTACTCTCTAAGGCTTTTGTATATATACTGAAAACAAATCACAACACATTTAATTCAAAGCAGAAGCAGAGTAGAAAGTGCAAAGTATCTTGTATGTATTGGAAGGCAGATAGTGTAAACACTAATTGAAATAATCCCTGAAAGTGAAGAAGCTGGTATCCAGTTTATTTTTACCTTGCTTGTCTGTCTGCTCTTAAATCGGCTTTTTAGATTGCAGCAGCTAACAACAAAAGAACCAAGAAAGTAGAAGAGAAATAAGAACAATAGGTTGACAATTTTAATTTGTAAATTAAAGCTTTCGTTTATGTGTTGAAAAGGGAGTAAGCTTGATCATTAAGCTTTTGTTGGAAACTTGAGTTTTAATTCATATTATACGTGTTTGTTAAAAACAAGTCTCAGCTTACCTTCTACAGTCAATGTGCTATCTTTATATGAATTTTCGGTGGCAAATCTCACCAAGCTTCTTCAGATAACATTCAAATGGGGAAGATATAATATGATATGCAGGTTAGTATACTTGGCTTTCATGTGCGTTCGTTATGCTCGTGTCTAATTGTGATTTGAAATCAGCACCTTGGAAAAGTTCCCAGTGGTAGTGGCTTCGAATTGTTAGACCATTACAATTTAGGAGTTGAACGAGGATGAAACTCGTGTTGCTGGTTGAAGCTTTGCATTCTTTATTTCAGATTTGAAATTGATGACCTTGAAAACCTCCCAGTTTAGGGGGTTGAAATTCTGTAATTTAGTCCCCAGAAGCAATGCCCATTGAATTGTATGACAGTATTTTAATTCAGAATTGAAATAAGCAGCTTGAAAAACTACTCTGTAAATGTGTTTACTGAAGACAGGACTGATAACAAAACCAGATATATGCCAGGTTCGAAATTAGGATATGAATTAACTCGATTTCATATAACCTTTTAATGTTCGATTGTACATAAACATGTTCAATCCGTATATTTTAAAACTTTTGAGTGATTTAAAAATAGTTCAGTTGCTTTGAGTAGTAGCCATAGGGTCACAAGTAGACATGATCTGCACATGATTTTTTTTAAATAGAGAGTAAACAGGCCTAAAAAGGACTGAGAGTATTATTCTTTCAAGTCTGCTAGTTTGCCTGTATTTTCAAGATAACTTTTGAAATTCCCAAACCTAAAAATGATAATTTATTTTTATCTAGTATCCATTTAAGCCTCATTGAAGGGAATGTATGACTAATAAACTCTTTAGCAAATTTACTAACCAACCAGTTTTTCAGCCAACCTAGATATTATGGAAGAACCTTTATTCTCACCCGACCATAAACACTGAAGTACCAACACTTGGTTTGAATCAACCTTTCTTTCAGGTTGTGGACGGTCAAGATCTTCTGTTGGTTAGGTGTTGTGTCGGAGGTTCGAGCCTCACCAACAACACAATTTTTTTGTATCTTCAATTAGAAGATTGAAGTGGTGAAAATAATGTAATATTCTTAACATACCAGTTAGGCACGATTCTTGAATTCTTCAATCTTTTAAGCAGTTGGATGCTGCTGTTGTAGTGATTCTGTGATGGGAGGTGTTGTTTATAGAAGAGAGCTTCCTAGCATAAAAAAGACTTCTCGGAACTTCGACACCATTGAAAAGTGTAAAAAAAAAGTCAGATTTAATAGTGGCTTTTTTTATTGGAAGAATCTATTTTAAAGAAAATGTATCTTCAAAAGCATGCTAAATGATGATCTTTGGCAAGTAAAACTGAAACCTTTGAATGGAGTATTTTGTTTTCAAAACCACTTAGGCCAGAGAATTAGTTAACTTTATGCATGTTATTTCCTTGTGCATTCTTCTTTGTCTCAAGTTCAGGGATAATTACAGTCTCAATCCACTTGTAACAGTTAGCAACCTCATTTATTTGACTTAAGTTTTATGACACATTAAAACTCATTTCAATCTTTTCATTCTGACATTCAGGCCAGAACCTGCGTGCCATCACACATTCTCATCTAAGGTAACATTTAAGACCCATTTTAATGTTTTAAAATTCTCTTATGATATAAGTTTTCTACACACATACTTGGAGATACTTCCTCCATGATGACAATGGCAATTTTAACTCGTTATACACTCACATGATGGCACAGATCCCACTACAAAGAACATTAGCCCAACATCATACTGTCTAAAAGGATAAGACATTTTTGGTTTGTAAGATAAAACAACTGAATTTTAGATTAAAATGAGATCCCAATTTATGTTTACTTAAATCACAGAATGTTGAAGCTGTTTCAGAACCTGCTCTACAACAGAATTAATAAAGTTTCTGATAATTTTGCTAAAATGTTTTCTTCGTACACATATCACAGCACAGAACACTAATCTTTACATATTACTTTTTCTGTAGAACAAGTAGACATGTCTCACACTTCACACGATATAATTATAATGTTTCACTTAAGATTTTGTCGCAACTGGAATAAAATAATTTTGATGCTAGAGTCATGGCACTGATATAGTAACGTCGTGCAAAAGAGATCCTCTGTAGTACTGGACTACTGACTGACTAATTTACAAAGAGACTAATAGACTAATGACTGGCAAAGAGAATGAATGGAGAATACAATGGCCTCTGTTTACTGTTCTCCTAGTATTTAAGAGTTTCCAAGACCCAGACCTTACTGAAATCAACCAGAATCTTCTCTTGAAATTTCTAGATGGCCAAGGCTTGTGATACTTGTGACTCTGTTTTGTTATCTCAAGCTTTACAAGGACATGTTTTCATGTTTGCAATATACCCATCTCTTTTGAAACAGAATAAACAATTCTAGGAACTTTAGCAAAGGAAGTTACAAAACAGAAAAATATGTACTTTACCTGAACTCCAATAGACAAAGTCAGACATTTTCACATTTTGTCATATTGTTTCTACACTAAAAACCTACCTCACACCGTTGTCCAGATTAGTAAGATGTGGGCAGAGACCCATCGTGAATGAGGTTATGAGACACTGCAAACATTCTCAGAACTGTACATTACTAATCATAGACAGTAGGCAATGTGACAACATTAGTATTACAAGCTTTTTAGATTAAAATCTAACAAATAATAAAAAAATGACTAGCCATAGACTTGCATGTCCTAGTTTGCAATATCCACAATTAAAAATAACCCCTTTATTAATGCTAATGGCATTCAAAGCAGTGGAGACAGATTGTGTGCATTTTGTTCATACATAAAGCTCTAAAACCACAGATGGGCTGCAGCCTCAACATGTGACATTGAGACCAATATCAGTTTAATCAATCTTTGATTGCACATGATAACAATAAATTAAAATTTTATTCAAGATTATAAATAAATCATAGTAATTGGATAACCTATGTTCATATTTTGACTCGATCAGTAAGGATGAATACTTCAAAATTCTATCTTATATTGGAGTTCAGGAAAAATACATATTTTTCTATTTTGTATCTACCCTTTGCTAAAGTTCTTAGAATTGTTTATTCTGTTTCAAAAGAGATGGGTATATTACAAATGTGAAAACATTTCCTTGTAAACTTGAGATGACAAAAAAGAGTAACAGGTTAGATTAGTATCTAGAAATTTCGAGAGAAGATTCTGGTTGCTGTCATGGCGTTCATCTGGCTTAAGGGGGTCATGATCATCTGGATACGCAGTGAGTTAATTTTTAAGAACTTCGTTGTAATCTGGAGGCTCTGCAGGGTTGCGAGAAAAAGCATCCGGACAATTGTTATTCTTTCCAGGAATATGCTGAACTTTGGTCATAACCAACTAAAGACAATACCCATCTTGTTAAATAACCGTTTCCAGACGTGTCTCAAAGTTGTTTCAAGTAACGTAGTGGAGCATGATCCGAATAAACTAATGACTGGCGAAGAGAATGAATGAAGAATAGAATGGCCTCTGTTTACTATTATCTGAGTTTTTAAGAATTCCTAGACCAAGACTGTTATTAACATTAACTTCTATCCATATAAGTAATGGCGCAGTTTCCGTATCGCCCAGACTATACTTAACCATTATCGTTGTATGGTTGAGAAACCAGATTCGGCGGACGATAAATGTCGACTGATGTGTGATATTACTTTTTCTTCTTCGTTGACCATCTGGGTAAATGACGCACCAATTCCAATTAATACCACATCTACGTGTAGTATAAATGGTTTGTTGAAGTCCGGATAATGTAGTACAGGTCGACTGCAGAGTTCCTCTTTCAGTCTGTCAATCGCTTCTTGCTGCTCCGGTCCCCAGATAAGTAGTAGTGTTTAACGTCGTATTGACACCTGATGGGTCATTTAATTCGTCAGATATGCACTGCTTTTTTGTTGAGAAGCTTCGTCAAGGGTGCTGTGTANTTTGAATAGTTTTTAATGTGAGCTCTGAAATAGTTACGTACACCTAAGAATTGCCTAATGTTGCCTGCCTTTTTAGATGTTGGAAATTTTTTTTTTACTTGGTTTTTATTTCAGTCGTGCCTGACGCAGCTTCGTGAACACATCTCGAAGTCTTTACAAGTATCCCTCAAACTTTTTAGGTGAATCAGAATGTCATCCAGATGAATTTCACAATTGGGGACTTCTCCCAATACCAGTGACATCAATCTACAATTGGGTATTCTAGAAATAGAATAAGGATCTACCTTTTTGGTGTTCAATTTTCTCAAATCTGTAACCAGATGTCCAAAATTGTAATGCACGTAGTGTTAGTTTCCTGCTGCAGACTAAAGCCAGATTTCCAGGCATGCGAAAGGCGGTAGGGCACCTGCCGGCTCGTCACGTCCTGATTGCCGCCGCCCGACCATCTTACAGCGTGCATGAAAATCTGGCTTAAGTACAGTAGCATATTCTGGTTGGAAAAGTAAGGTGTGCTGGAACAAGGTTAAATGAACGCACACATTTTGGGGGTCGCGAAGGTCCCCAGTGGGGCCCAGTGG
>KZ882165.1:0-13419 GCA_003456935.1 Machilis hrabei
AAAAAAAAAAAATTCATTCACTATTAAAAACTAACTATATTGCAAAGTAACACGATTTTTCTGACCCTTCAATTTGCCGTTAACGCGACAAATCCTCCCGCTTGCTTTGAGACTGTCTTTTTGACTCTAAACTATTGGATATGTGCTCTTCTTCCACGCATTGTCATCCAGTATTGAGCTATGTTTAAAGTTTCAAGTCTGTAGCTCATCGATCGCAAAATTTGTACCGAACAGACAGACAAGAAAGCGAGTTAATAAAAACGTTTTAAAAAGTCATACAAATATGGATCCAATCCCAAATGTTATGGAGATATGACTGGTTTAGCTCTAAAGGAGGGCTAGGGATCGAGTTTCAACCTCTCACTGACCAGCACTTTCATTCACCCCCACACACATTAATCTAAAGGGTTTAGGTCCAGAAGCCAATTGATGTTTTGTTTAATGCACCCCCACAACCAATCCATCAGCCAAGGAAATGACAACCGAGATAAGCTCTAACAGCAACAGCCACTGCACGCTGTGAAACACAAAATATCAACTGTATTTGCTGGTCACAGTTGATTTGCATCGTAAGTTCAAGATCTGGCAGGCAAATGAACTACTGTGAGCAGGCATAGCTCCATAACTGTTCAGAATCAGACCCTTGTTTATAGGCTTTTTTACATATACAATGGCGATCAAATGTTTTGATATATAACATTTTTCAGCATAAAATATTTTCTGCTGTAAATAGAAACAGTCCCAAGGGCAAAAGGTTACCTAGGCCAATAGAAATCACTTGCCAACACTTGATTTTCGAAAAAGCTCATTGCTAGGATATGTGAGTAATCCGCACAAAAATGCGAGAGCAAATGTTTTTGACCAAACCTTTGTTCTTCCACAAATACAACTCAGATAATGCAAAAACCCATCAAACAACGAATGAGGAACTAATAGTTAGTTGCGTATCCTTTGGCCTTTATAACGGATGCTGCGGGATGCACAGCAACGGGGCATGGACTCTATCAATGCATTCAAAACTTAAGCCGGAATGGTGGACCATTTCTTCTCCAGATCCATAAAGAGTTCGGTCTTGCTTTAATGCGTTCGGCTTCCCACACGTCGACCAAGCACATTCCAAAGATCCTCGATAGGATTGAGGTCGGGTAATTGACTTGGCCATTCCAGAATTCGCACACGATTGTCTGAAAAGCCGAGAGGTGTGCTTAGGATTGTTGTGATGCTGGAACTGCCAGCCACGACCCATCTTCTGGCGAGCGAACGGTAACGTAACGTCGGCCATGATGTCTTTGTATTTTGGAGCGCCCATAATGCCATCTACATGATGCAAGGAATCTACGCCTGAGGAAGAAAAGTAAGACCATATCATTGCCACCACCGTGTTTGACAGTCGGCAGCTGGTACTGACGATTGTTTCTTTCACCGGTTGGGTGTCGAATATAGCATTTCCAGTCACTTCCAAACAATAGGAACTTGGATTCATCCGACCAAAGTATCTTTTACCACTCTTGGGAACCCCACCCAAGATGATCCTTTGTGAACTGTAATCAGGCCTTGCGGTTCTTGTTGTTAATCCATGGCTTCTTGACAGGAACGCGTCCATTGAGTCCAGCGGCTTGCAGGCTGGGTCTTACAGTGTGTTGGCTGATTTTTACATTGTATTAGTTGTTCAGTTCACAGGCTATGTTGACGGCTTTCTTATTGATGTTCGTCTTTGACTTCTTAAGATAGTGGATACAGCTGATCGGGAGCAATGGAACTGCTTTACGAAATCATAGTGGGTCAGTCAGGTCTTCACAGCTCCGACAATTGACCTGCGGGTCTCCTGTTACCCAATAGAAACATTTGGTGTCACAAGGTCAAAAACATTTGCTCTCGTGGTTTCGCCCTGATTACTCGCATATCCTAGCAATGAGCTTTTTCGAAAATCAAGTGTTGGCAATTGATTGCTATTGGACTAAGATAAGTTTTTGCCCTTGGGACTATGTTTCTATTAACAACGAAAAATATTTTATGCCGCAAAATGTCAAATGTCAAAAACATTGGATCGCCACTGTATCTGCTAAGCTCCCTAGGTTATGGCTTTCTATAACAACTCACCCTCCACAGACTTGTGGTTCTCCTTCTATTTCTTAAAACCTCTAAACTATCACTAATACACAAATAAAATATTTGGGTTTTAATAAAGCATTAACAAACATAAACCCAAGATGCATCTAGGTCCCTCCATGTAAACTTTCAAGGTTATTACCTATAAGTAAGGATCAGAGCAACACTTTTCCAGAAGAATGTTTTCCATCTCATACCTTTATCATCATATTATTATAAAATATTTATTTGATTTTCTCTTAACCATATTTATGGGTTCAATTTTTACTGTTATTTTATTCCTGGTAAATTCATATTACATATAAAAATACAGATTTTTATTATTCCTTTATTAATTTTTCTATTCTGTTAAATACAAAATAACATAAAAGTCCAAACCTGTTTNAATTTTGAACTATTTTAACCAATTTTCTGACAAAATTACGACAGTTATTTTACTATAACATTGACATCCCTCCACACAATCATTCTGTGGGCTAATAAATAATATTGTACTATTTTAGGATGATAACGATGAAATTAAGTTTCATAGCACAGCAACACACATTCTTACCTGGAAGGAACGTACTATTTTCCAACAATGCAACACAATGAACTGTTTAAAAACATCAATTTTAGGTCATAGAAATCACCGATTGTAGTGAAGTCCCACTGGATTTACGGTAAGAATTTAATCATCTTCTGGTTCATCATTTTCACTAATTAAGCTCTACAACTTTTTTGTAGAAATTCATGTTCTGATTGTGCATTTTATTGTGGTACTAGTTTTCACTTGTTAAGAGTAAGTGTTTAAGCATACTCTATAGCATGTATCCTTCTCCACTTGCCTATATATATATACAGCTTTTATATAATATATGTGTAAGAGGACAAACAACCAACAACAGAGTCAGCAATGATGATAGCATCAACATTAGAGAGACAAGGTATAACTTTTATCAAACATACTTCTGCATCATAAATATATTTTACAAACTCCAATAAACATATCCTAAATTCACAAAATGAACACTTTCTGCAGGATTCGTTAGATCCAGAGCTTCTATGAAAATTAATTTAGTTATAATGGACGACTTTGGATGGAAATAAAAAAACTATAAGTGCAAATATACTTCATTAGGTTAGATAAGGTGATTATAAAATAAAAAAAAAATTAAATCACCACTTCATCGCGCTTCTACGCGTGCGAAGTAGTCACGATGCGATCACTCTGGATTTACAGGGACGTTTTTTCCGCATGATATTCCTTGCTGTGCTGATTATTTATTTATATAACAAAAATCTCCCATATGATGGTCAATAAGCTAATAGACACGGTTAGCAAACGTTTACAAGATGTAGTTATTCCAGAACTAAAAAAAAAGCATCTTTTGTGTGAGCGGGTTTTTTCTTCTGTGTTCCATTTAATAAAACATAACCGTAATTATTCCTATCTGTGGTAATAAAGCACACTGCCTCCACTACCTCTCATAATGTTACAGCAAAATGATCACATAATAAAACTGTCACACTTACCCCGTAGTATTTTTTCTTCATAGCATCTCATGAAGTCCCATATTCGTACGGTTCCGTCATCAGAGCACGACGCGAATTTGTGGTCGGTAGGGCTGAAGCTGTGATAAAAGTTGTTTTCAATCAAACACAACGCCGAAGTTAAGCCAAAGTATGTCAAATTCATTCACCACATTTTTTATGTCCCCAAGAAAATCTGACTTTTATTCTTATATTCAGTTCACTTTCTTTCCATTCAAGAAGGATATGTAGAAGTCTTTATTTTTATTAACTCATAGCTACAATCCGATAACAACAGATTGCCTCCACAACGAAATGGAAGGTCTACATTTCCAGGATTCTTGAAATGAATAGAAATCTTGTACATATGGCTACTGTTCTCATGTATATGATAGATAATTAAATACAGCTAAGTAACTGTCCACTTCACACATTCATGACAAGAACAACAGCCATACAACAAGACATTCCAATTAAATTCTGAGCAATGGTTCTTTATTTCCAACAAAACTGTTATAAAGAAACTCTGCATAAAATATTTATATTAACTTAACTAAGTATAGGTAAATTCTTTATTAAAAAAGGGGACATATAAAATTCTGTACAATCTATCACAGCAAGTATTTCAACACACTCTATCGTAAATGCTAAAAAAACACAAAAACTGTGGAATTCTGCTATCTCTACTGGTAACAATTTTTTTTTATTATTAGAGTTTCACATAACGATATCACAAATATCACAGTCGAGTTCAATCACAAAACATTTATTACAATGTCTAATTACAAAATGTATAAAATAAATAAGGATTCTCATTAAAAACATCTGAAGTCTGTAACTAATAAGTACCCTAATTGAATTAAAAGGAATGCCAAAATAATTCTTAAAACATTCATCACCCACTTATTTGTATCGTCAACATTATAAAACAAGGACAGTGAATACAATACAGCACAGTGAAACAGTCCATTCAATTTGTAGCACTGCATCTTTTATAGGAAAAAATAAACATTAGGTCATTTATTTTTATTATCAAATTATCCAAGCATCTAATTTTGTAAATTATAGTTATAGTTAGAAATGTGAACCGTTATATTTTCAAAACTGTGTTTTTATTACTAGTATGTACACAAAGGTTTGGAGTTAAAGATTACTAATTTAAGAGAGCTTGAAAATGTTCCAGAAAAAATAATACAAGTTTTCTTGTACTCGCTGCAAACCACAATATAATCATTACTAATTTTTTAGAAGCCAAGTGCCAGAACAGGGAAATACAAGTACACACTACACCCCTCTGGTGGCAGTAAGAGGAAAACCAAAAATTAAGTTGTAATAAAAGTGTGCTTAAAATGAAAAGAGAATGTATTTTCATTTTGTTTTTATCTTCATTCAAAAAGGCATCAAACACTTTGGTCGTCAATATTACAATGCCTGCTCTCTGGTTCTGGCATTTGCAAAATAACAAAAAATACAAATTGTGTGGATTATGGTAATGCATACATTAATATTCAAATGCTCTTTAATGTCTGTGTCTTGTGCGTTCAATGCTAATTTGACCAGACTATAACATAGGAGATTTAACACTTTTTAAACCCTGAATTATGGAAGAAGGATGATTTACCTTTGAAGCCATATATGTACATTTGTGGGTACCACTTTAAATCCTGTGTGTGTAATTTAAGAAACTGCTTTTATAAATACAAAGTATCATGGGTTTTTTATTTCCATGTTCAAATGCTGAAATTAGGGTACATTAGAACCCCAGAGACCCCTTTCGCTTTACTATTTATCCACCGATTGTCCATTACTGTCCTCTTGGCCTTAATATGTGCCAGCACCTCTGAGTGAATGTATATTACTTTAGAATTTATTTGCGACATTCAACAACTGTGTGTAGATGCGATTATGTTGTGAAATTTGAAAAAAAATAACCAGGGAAAAGTACTTGTATTAGAAACGACAGCTCATCTATTCACCCTAATAACAATACATTTGCGATAGATGTTGTACATAAATATCGATCACCCTTGTCGTACACAATATGTATTCATGATGCGTCGTAACTTGGAACATTTTTTTATTTTCTAGTTTGGCTGATGCTCAAAATAAAATGGAGCCTCAAGTTTACATTTTTTATGAAATAAAATGGAAAACTTGACGAGTAGATATAGATAGAATGGAGCTAAACACTGAGCCCGAGATCTGTTAACTTTAAATGAGGGAAACACACAACACATATATGTAAACCCAGAAAAAATCCAGTCCAAAACAATAATTAATTTTCACTATCAATTTCATGAAACAACTTTTGATTCTGAATAGCTTATAGTGATTGTTTCATGTTTGTAGAAGTAATTATACTATAGTAAGTTATTTCTCATTACTGTAAGCTACACTGACACACAAATAAAGTATGCTAGACATAAGTGGCAGCTATCACTTTGCTTTGTTGCCATGGACTGCATATAAAGATGAAGCATAGGAATGCGCAAACAGTGCTTGGGATGCTATTCCACAAAATCTGTTTGACTCATTGCCCTAACGAATAAGCCAAGAAATGGCCACAGTAATTACTGAACTTTTCAATTTCTACCAAAACAATCACCTTCATACTGTAATACAGTATACTCTCATACAGCTTACTTAATTCCTCATATACTGATTCTGATATTACATTCCTTCCTGACTTCTGCATGGTAGAAGCACCTGGATTTCTATGTACTAACATAACCTGTTATACCTTTAGACTTGTACCTATCAACATGCTTAGCTGTTTGTTCAATATTAGCGTACATGCAAAAAAATATTTGGTCAGCGTCGATTCCACTTCCGAATAGTATAGGTTCGTGCATTTAAATGCGAGGTTTAATACTCACCCAAAATTATAGTATTGGTAACAAATTCTACTCTTGACTGTAAGAGTGCTGTGAAGATGTTTTCTAAATCTGGACAAAGATGATAACTGAACCATAATGTGTTTACTAGAATATTACCAGACTACATTACACTAATTCTTATGTCCTGGAGGAAAGCAAAAAGCTAAGATAAAAATACCAGGTTGCAAACAAAGTTTTAATCTGGAATTCCAGAATCTATTTATCAAAGTTTACAAGAGGTCTTTTGGGATGAGTTTAATGTGCTATTAATTTGCAACTATGGACAAAAAGGTTTCTAAATGTATTCAGAAAATCCCAGACTACATTGAAGATACAGAGCTTTTCAAAGACTTAAAATTAGAGCACTGTACTATTTACCGTTTACGCCCAAAATGGTCCCACTTCTTTTCATATTGTCAGAATGGTTAGTTGATGTTACTGCAACACTTATCAAGTCCCCGATTTGCAACTTCAATATTAATCACCTAATCTTTATTGTAGACATAAGTTTATTTTCATGGTCACTGCTCTGCTGAGCTTGCATCTTTAATTCTGGTGTCTGTACATGTTTTGTCCTTTACCACTGTTTGTAATATGAAGTTATTTTAGTGCTGTGGACCAAATAGTTTCTCCTTATTTAAGTAAGGAGTGTATTAAAAGAAATTTTAAAACTCCATTACATCCTAAAATATAAACCACACTACAGTTTTCATATGAAAAAAAAAATCTTCTGTACAAGGTCAACATTTCTATGACCCATGAACTTCAGTACGTTTCCAGTACTTGCTAGCACTCACCGCATGACTGAGAACTACAAAACATGTCTCCGAATCAAATTGTAGCCTTTTTACTATGCATCATTGTGCCTACTACTCATGAAGGCATTGTATTTTGGGAAAGGGTTCTTGAAAAGGTATACAAAATATTGAGTAATGCAACATGTGTACATGTATATCGAATTCCACTGATAACTATTCCTAGTCAATTTATTTTGGCATTCCTTCAATGTATGGTGGATGTATGTAATGGTGAGGTGAAGGTGCACTTTATTGAGGAATTATTTCAACTTTCCCACTTTCACAGTACAGAATAATAAACCCATGTTTTCCGCTGTGACAGAACAAGCTTCACGACGAGGGTGAGGAAGGTGAAGTATTTATTTATCTTTATTAAAAAACGATGTATAAAGAACAGGCAACACCATAGGTGCCTGATAATATTTTTATACCTGAGGCCTCTCACTGCTTCCTTATGAGCCTGGAACATCTTGACATTGTTCATATTGGACTGCCAGTACTTAACGTAACCGCTGTGGTCGCCCGTCATCATCCAAACGTCATTGTGCGACCAGACCATCGTCCTCACAGGGCTGTCGTGTGCCTGTAATGACATGAAGATACCGTTATAACAGCGACAAGCTCGTACTTACATAAAAATAATAAAAAAACTGTAGACCAAACAATAACTGGTTTTAGTAAGCTAAAAACTAAATCCACTTATGGTCACATTTTTCTGGAAGCTGGAGTGGGTAATCAGAGTTACTATAACATTATACATTGCTGAAATATTTTGTGAATTAAAACTACTTGCATCTTCAGGAAGGCTATAACCACGAATTGTTAATTAGTTAACTTCTACTTCACTGTTCCTGTTTGCCAAAATTCTTGAGTTCTTCTTTTATATGCTATATAACATAACATAGGAGTTAAATTTAATTAGATGACGTAAAAGTAAGTTTTAGTTGAGTTAGAAGGGTTTAGGTTAAAAGCTAGGTTCGAATTAAATATATTTTATTGACGCGAAATTTTAATCTTGTTAAATGAAGGTATCCCTATTTTTCCCAGTGGCCGGTCAGCTGTGAGTGTATTTCTGTGTGTTATGGGAAGGATATCAAACAGCGAATTATTAAATATAAAGAAAAATAAGACGTAATTAGCAGAAAGTTTCATCGAAAAGTGACTATTGGGAATTAACATAAATTATGGAACGAAAAGGAAAAGACGAAATTATTTCAANGTAAACTTTAACTCCAGGAGTCTACTTTCTTGAGAAAGTAGTTCGAAGTTTAGCAGTAAAGTGGTTCAGGGTGGCAAAAAGTGATAAGAAAGCTTGTGTGTTTACTCCGCAGTCATGGAGACCAAAGCAACACTTGTATCCATGGTTTGGAAGGAACGAAAGGAGAAGCGATATAGATCTGAAAGCGTGCAGTCGCACAATTATTTAGTGAAATTTAGACTTAAATCAGTTATTAGAACATGGTTCTAATCCAGCTACAATTTAATATTCACTACGCAATAGCCAATTCACTGCTTCCACCAGTACTAATAGCTATGTACCACGACTGAATCGCCTACAGACTTGAACGACAGCAACCAAACCCGGTAAGATGAACCCAATTTTTATCCTTATTCCCGAGCTCGGAAGGGAAACCTCCAGTATAAACTTTGTTCCGTAATTTCCACTTCGAGTTCAACCTTCGCATAAACTTTAACGAACAGTTACGAATACAAATCTCCCACTGCTAATTCCACGAACTATAACTGAATTTAATAATTGGGGTTAAATGGGAACTAATTAAGTGTACTGTTATGTGGGAGGGATTGTTCTTGTTGTAAAGTCGTCCGGCATAAGAAAATAAAATGTTCGTTTTCCCTGAATTTGAGCTATTGTGTTTGCTTTCAAAGTTAGGTAATATGTCTGGTCAACCACGAATCCTAGCTGTGGAATTTTATGTTTAAGGTTAATGTGTAATTGGTGTGGGAAGTTTGATTTTGAATTTGTTTGTGATGTGTGGCTTCCAACTAAATGGGGCAACCTGTAGTTTGTGATAGGTATTTTAAGAATATATACGCTCTTCAAAAATATATATTTGTGGCAGGCACCAGCACGATGTTATTTCAATATGATGACGTTCTAAATCCTGTTTAAATTAGTTTGACATACCTTTGTATATTGTAAGTTCAAAGAAGGAAATCGGACCTTTATCCAATTTTAAAAGCAGAAAAATAGTTACACAACAAATCCACTTTGGAAGATTAAGAATGTAGTGTGAGGCTTTTGTGCTTGATGGTGCATGAATATTTGGCTTTCAAAATATTTCAATACTGTTTTGAAACAGTAACCATGAAACCTAGATTGGAAAATGGGAAAAAAAAATATCAGGAAGTCAAAGCACCATTCAGATTTATTACATACTTCACGTTTTTGTCCCAGAAATTATGAAAAATAAACAGGTATATTTCATGCAAATAGTAGGCTTGTCAAAGATTTGGAAATAAGACATTAATTTAGAGTTGAAAAGTTTTGAGTAATATGTGACACGGTATATAATTAATTCTGCATATATATTTAGGGCACAACTTCTTCTTCCCCTGATATATACGAATATCTTTTATAAGTCCTAAAGGAGAATTACTTTCCTAATAAGTATTGTACTACAGCATGATACTTCTATGCAGGCCTACTAATACTCGTTCTAAAAAAATTAAGACATATCAACCAATAATACTTTACCTGCAATATGGTTTCAAAGTTAAATGTCAGGCCATTCCATAGTGTGAACTCCCCACTTGATGCACCTGTAACCAACCGCCGGCCCTCTGGCGTCCAGGCTAAACAGAAAACGGGACATCGCATTTTGTTGGTGGCAGTTTTGACAAAACGTGTTGTGACAGCATTTATAGGGTTGTCTGGTAAATTGGGTGGTGGGTACAGCTCTGGATAGTAACAGATGTCAGGCTGCAAGGCTCGTCTGTCTCTTGCATCTCGTTGCCATACCCTACCCTGCGAAATAAAAAGTAAATACTTATACAATGCATATTAGCAGAACTCTTAAATTAGTAGTTGCAACAGCATATGTCAAGTTTCTAGACTGATTTGGGTACAAAAAGACATACAAAAATAAAATAAACAAGACAGAAGAAATAAATTTAAAGGTGATTGAAATACATAAAGGATACCATTGTTTCATGGTCCACAAACATCTCTCGAGTCGTTGCAGAAAAAAGCAAATAATGGAAAGTATGAAAACCAGGTCGCAAATAAAGACAGAATTAAAGGTACCGTAAGGCCAATAATGAGTTGAAAGGGGTGAAGTATGTAAAAACATACAGTAGGAGATAAGGAGAATGATAAAACAGAAGAAAATTAAATGATTCGGGTGATCAAACAACTAATGCACACAATAGGAACATTAGAAACTAATTTACCACAATAAAGTCTAATGTATGTTACACTAGGTGTAGGGTGGATATTCAGTTTGGAGTAACACAGTATTTAGGTGAATATTATCACTTCCAAATCATGGCAATAGTTATTTAAAATCAATCAGCTATTTATGTCAGTTATGTGATGCATAATGATATCTAAAAGTATTTACTTTGGCACAAACTTGTCCCTTTTAAGGATTTAAGAGCTGTTCTGCGATAAAGTATTTCCTAACTTTTTGGATGCAGCTTTAGCTAAAGCAGAAACATGATCATGCCAGGAAATACTAATGAGGCTAAAGTCACAATATCCTAACAAATATCATGTAACTCCAAATAGTTCCTTACTCCAAAATGAATAATCAACCTACACAATATATCAATTGAAGTTCTATTCATAAATAATATATTCCTAATGTTCCTACACATTATATCCTAAAATAAAGTTATTCTTTTATAATGTTACCATTGCCTCAAAACCAGTTAAAACACATTATTAACTGCACAAACAATAAATCTGTACACATTCGGATTCATGATACATTTGCATACATTATAGATATTACTAAATATTTTATGACAGTGCTGCAATTAGGTGTTCGGCGAGATCAGAACTTATATCAATACACAAGATATTTACCTCCAACACTTTAATAATAGACGAGTTGTAATCCACCGTTTTCCGCATAACACTCTTTCTCAGCCTTTTTCCATCAAATTCATTGTCAAATCCAGGTTTTGGATACGGTCTAAAAAGCTGATAGTTCATTCTTAGTTTGTTCTCATATGCTGGATATCGAGGTCCATTGTACGAGTTCATACTACCACCACCACCACCTCCTCCTCCTCCTCCTCCTCCTCCTCCAGCTATTGGAATGTTCACCGAAGATGGTGGAGGGTGCTGATACTGCATTGTTTGCATCATCTTGAATCACCTGCAAGCTAAAGAACACAAAAGTGTGAGTGACATCATGATGGCTTAAAATATTGTATTATAATTAATTCTATCCTTGGAGCTACTAAAAATAACAACTATATTCAATTCACATTTACGGGAACAGCTTAGCCACATAACATATATGGGCCAAAAAAAAATGGACAAATCATTGCATTTAAATTGGGAGTTCGCCATACTAGAGTTGGCTGGTCAACATACAGCTAAATTGATATATAAACAAACATCTGTTCATGCAAAAGTCCAAGTAGCAGGCTCTCATTTTTGCTCACCAAATATTTATGAAAACGTTGAAAGTTTTATTTAAATTGACTTCACTTTGAATGACTGTCAGACATTATCTATAATTTTACATATTAAAAGTATATTATTTATTTAATGGCCTAATATGTAGGAGCCTATGCTAAATGTAAGTGTAACATGACACAAATTAAAATCTGTGTACATGTGCATACCACATAATAAAGCTAGTTCCTCAGTGGTGAGGCACTTGAGTGACCATTGATCACTGTGTAACATATAGGCTATTTTATCCAATGATTATCACGCCGCGTCGCCCACACGTCACCGCCGAGGAACTAGCTTAAATGATAGGCCTACATTACAATGATGATAATGGGGTAAATATTCAATTAGCAAATACCTAGTTTGCATAAGGTGTTCATTTTATAGGTTGATTTGTGTGTTTCTCTGTTGAAAGATTCAATAGCACAGCTCCTTGAATTTTGTGTACAGACTATGCTTTAAACTAGCAAGTCACNAACATGCTGTCCAACTTAAATTACTGGTAAAAGTTCAACTTTATTAGGTTTGGAATAACACAGTTTGCATTAAACATTATCGCTTCCAGATCATTGCAATAGTTAATTAAATTAACTAAAATAAACAAGCTATTCATGTTACCACTTACCAGTAGTTCATTTGATGTATAATGTTAGCTACAAATATTTATTTTGGAAGTCATAATATCATAACAAAAATTGTGTTAGCCTACTCCATATATGTTTAATAAAAACTATGCAGAACAGTGGGAAGACTGATGCATTAGTTCCCAGGAAAAGTGATTCAAGATTCTGTTTGAAACAATATACGGTACATTGTTATTAAGAATATGTCAATTACAGTAACAAGGGGACCATCAGACCTGGTAAGAACGGATTAATACGAGTTTAACATATAATGTAGAGGGGAGTCCCCTGTGCACAAGGGTAACCGGATATGACGCAACGGTCACGTGTGTCCGAGAAAATGAAGCGGTAAGTATTTACGTGAAACTTATATACTCGGTACGCTCACTCGAGTTACGAGTCATCGAGCATAGCGCAGTCGTTAAGACTCGCGACTCGTACTCTGGTGACCTGGGTTTGAATCCCATTACATCATGTTATATTATTTTTATTCATACAAAATGCAAAGATCTATTTCAGAAATTTATATTAATATTGTAATTATTTATTATAGTTGTATTATGAATTAATTCCCTTCTATAGTTTAATTCTAGAATAGGTGGAGTTATAAAAGTACATTGTACACTATCTAGCCATTCGTCACCGGACACCCCTCAAAAAGTGCTTGGGATCGTCTGTACACGGGATACAACCTATAACCCTTTCAGAGTTTCGATCGGCTTCCAGTAGTGCTGCAAGTGATCGTACTGTCCGCCGGGAGATCATCGCACTTGGTTTCCATGGTCGCGTAGCAGTTCACAAGCCGCATATCACAGCCCGCAATGCGACCCGTCGTTTACGGTGGTGCAAGGAAC
>KZ882179.1:14952-25090 GCA_003456935.1 Machilis hrabei
CTAAGGCACCGGAGGTAATGCCTTACGGCGGTTCCCGGTGCATAACCCTAACTAAAAAAAAAAGTAGGACCTAACCATTGAAGGTCGGAAGGTATCTTTATTAAACAAACATCTTACTAGCTACAATGTACAGTACACACCACAAGTTTCGACTAGTACCTCTCTCGTTACGCTTTTTGAAGAAAACATGTACTGTGGGCCACTTTTTACGACAGTTTTAGTTGTCTGTATTCTTGTAGGTGTGAAATATGGTACATTCCGATCAAGACAAAGTGTACATTATTTTTCTTTACGGGGAGTGCGGTCGAAGATTTAAAGCTCGGCTATGCGTTTTAATGAACGTTTTCCAGACCATCCGATTGATCATCGGTATTTATTTAGACTTGTGCAAAAGTTCGTTGAAACTCTATCTGTGAAAGCCAGAGCTTGATCTGGTAGGCGAAGTCTGACGGAAGCTGATCATGTTGAAGTTCTTGGTCTGGTCAGCATCGATTCGCAGCAGTCTTTAAGAACACTTAGTTAGGAAACGAATCATCTGTCGGTTTGCTCGGTAACGAAAGTTTTAATGTCACATTCTTTTCATCCGTACAAAATACATTTAGTTCAAGAGTTAAAGGAAGAAGATTTTGAAATGCGTCTCCAGTTTTGCGAAACAATGACTGAACGAGTGTCACAAAACGAACTATTTAAAAAACATATGCTTCAGTCACAAGTGCACGTTTTTCTTAACTGGTTTCGTCAATACTCAAAATGTTTGCTATTGGAGTGATGTTAACCCCACGAGTTTAAAGAGCCGACGACTCAGTACCCTCAGAAATTAAATGTTTGGGCTGGCATTTTAGGGGATAACAATGTGGGTCCTTTGTTTGTCGACGGTAACTCGACAGGCCAAAAGTACCTGACAATGCTGGAAGATACAATTGATCCTCTAATCAATGAAATCGTCGAAAATTTAGTAGACATTCACGGCAACCAGGAGTTTGATGAAAACGAAATTTTATTCCAACAGGATGGATACCCCGCTCATTAGATGCTCGACGTAAGAAATTACCTCAACATACAATATCCGAACAGATGGATAGGCAGAGGAGGTCCAACACATTGGCCGCCTCGTTCTCCCGACCTTTCTCCTAATGATTTTTTTTCTTTGTAGACATCTCAAATCAACGGTTTTTCGTACGGCCCCTGACACTCTTCAGAACTTGAGGGAAAGAATAGTCAGTGCCTGCAAGGAAATCCCCCATGAAACAATTGAACCGGTTCGTACAGCCTTCCACGCCCGACTGCATTTCTGTCAGGAGGCAAATGGGTCTCAATTCGATCACCTCCTCAATTAAAGGTAAGATTGTAGGCTGTTTTTTACATTCAACTTTTAAAACCAAAAAAAATTACAAGAACATAGGATGAACAAATTTCGAGTTCATTTGTTCGGCTGCAGCTGATAATATCGGATTTGATACTACCATATTCTCTGCAACTTCATATACCTGAATAATAAAGGTTTATTTTAAATGCAATTAAATTTCAAACTTTGACCGACCGCCATTTTGATAATCTGCATCGTGCAAATATTTTGTTGTTTTGTTTTACTCGTCTCAATTAGACCTTTCACATGATGTATCACACGACCCTCCTTTCCATTTAAATGTTTCGCGTTGGGCCGCAGCCCCGGGGTCCCGCGTCTATATCTTGTCACGGATAAAGCAACCCTCGAAATCATGGACCACATGGTTCGCCGTTTCTCCAAATTTCTAACGGTTTCTAAGTTCTGAAGGGGGGTAGAACTTTATAAACACCCTGTATATTGTTTATTCTTATCAAGTTGTGTAATGCTTTTACGTTCTAGGACGACAAACATGCCATTCGTCTGAAATAATACTACACGTGCTGACTAATCGTTTGTGTGGTGAACGTATCGGCTAAATACAGGGTGTTAATGAATAACACCGACAAATTTATAGGGTGAATTGCTTTGAATAATTTGAATCGAAATTGATGAGTAACATTTTTTGCTTAGATACTCCGTTTATACTCTACAGCCCCAAAAGAAAGTATCGATTTGGCAACACCGCTTTACGAGTAATATTAACTACGCATTCAGAAATGTTTCAAAATCTGCAGTGCCCGTACCTCAGCGCTATTAGTTCTACTTTCCATGTCAGAAGTTGAAACCCTGATTGTTACACTAATTTGTTTTCATTAACCAGAGGAAATAATTGGATTAAAACAGTGTAATTAATAAATAACAGTGTAACTCAAGGGCTTGTTTATAAACGTAAATTTTATTATTATAAACATACACAATTTTTCGTAAAAAACCTAAGAGTTATACCACCACTTTGAATAAAAGTGGAAGACAAGTGACCGCTTAAAATGTTCAAGATTTACTGTCAAGTCAGTACCGTCCATGTGACATAAGTTTGAATTTATTTTACCAATGTTAATGTTGATGTTGTGTACACAAGTTGAATAGGAACATTTTATCGGTGAACAGTAGCTGGTGACTACTTCCCACAGACACGCAACATTGTCAAGCTGTGTATAGAGCTTCTTGAGTACATTTTTTGCATAAGTAAATATTTGACTTGTGCACACAACATCAACATTGGTAGGTAAATACAAACTTATGTCATATGGACGGTGTTCAGTGGTCAGTAAATTGGGCACTTCTTAAGTGGTCACATGTGTTCTAATTCTATTCAAAGTGGTGGTATCACTCTTTTGTTTTCTATTAATAATTTTGTATGTTTGTAATTATAAAATTCGCGTTTATAAACAATTTCTTTAATGTGATACACTATTATTTAAAATTACACTGTCTTAATCCAATTATTTCCTACAATTAATTCAAAATAATTGGTGTCACAATCGGGGTTTGAACTGCTGACTGTAAATGCATGTAGGCTTGGAAAGTAAAACTAAAACTGCTGAGCTACGAACATTGCATAGTTTGACCTGTTTGTCAATGTGTTGTTAATGTTACTCGCAAAGCAGTATTGCCAAATCTATACTTTCTTTTGGGGCCTGTACAGCCTAAATGGAGCCTGTAAACACAAAATGTTACTCTTCAATTTCGATCACAATATACAAACGCATTCACCTTATCATTTTGTCGGTCTTATTTATTAACACCCTATATAAGTAAAATGCAACCGGGCTACATATTAACCACTTACAGACGACAGATCGTTGAAAGTCCTGATTTTGATGGCAAAAACGTTTTTTACATAAAATTGTTATTAATACTTCTTTTTAAACTTTTATTAGCTACAGTAAATTGTACTTGTGATAATATGTTTGTTATTGAAAAAATTTGCGTGTTTAACTATGAAAACATTAAATTAAAAAAANAACTTTTATTAGCTACAGTAAATTGTACTTGTGATAATATGTTTGTTATTGAAAAAATTTGCGTGTTTAACTATGAAAACATTAAATTAAAAAAAACTAATTTCATGCAAGCTACCGTCAAATGAACATATTTCGTATNACATAAATTAAAATATTGCCACAGGCTGTTTTTAACAGAAAATTGTTTGTTCTTGAAGTTTTTTTAAATTATGTTTCACAAACGTTCACGTTTGTAGCTCGATATACAGTACCAGGAACATTTTTTTCTTATCCAAACGAAGCGTGGCACAAACATTTTGTTTCGTTAACTTACCAAGCTACGAAAAAACTTCGTTCGCTACTTCGTATTTCAGGCTTTGACGTAGCGAATGTTTTACGATATTTGAGCAATTAATCTTCATTATAAGTTTCCCAAAATATTTTGACTACATCCACCTTAATTCACCTCTTGCTAAGTAAATATCGAAATGATTAATGAAAAGGGCAGCACTGCGTACTTTTAATTAATTTAATATCTTGGATCAAAAGGCATTTATTTGCGTTAATTTCCTTAATGTATAACACAAACCAGTAACTGAACCCAGTATCTTATTGCAAAACAAGGACTAAAGAAGTATTTAAAAGCTTGTTTGCTGTATTACAATTATATAAACATAGTATTGTAAATGTGCAAGAATACCTTTAAGTCTATGTTGTATGGCATGTACTGAACAACGGGTTTTCAGAAATCAGTGGTTGGAACACAGACCTTACTGATGAAAAAAGACATTACATTGTTTCCTTTTTGGTTTCCTTGAAAACGTAAACAGATGTACGTATACCATAACAAATGTAGACTGGCACGTAAATTTTCTTATTCATAGTCTATTTGGCGATTTTTTAAAACACAGTCTAACTTGCTTCAAATAAGAGATTGTAACGAATGAAGTGGATTAAACTAGCCCATAGTGTATCGCAAAATGTTGCTTTGGTCCTTAACCTGGGAGTAATATTGCCATGGCAAATTCTGCCACGTTGTGAGCAGTGCAAAGTGACAAGGAAAAAACTACGTAACATACAGTGTTATGTTTTACAACCTAAGGGAATTACGAAATACATAGCGTTTTTGTATAGGCGTATAATTTGCATTTAATAGTGGTATTTGCCGCATGATACAAAACATACAATTAATGAAATAAATTGTTTCTAGGCCAGAATGTATACGCCCTTATTACACTTCACCAAATGCACTTCTCAACTGTAACAGTTACTGATGTTTACACTTTGGGAACCATTTTCAATTTGCTTACCATGTCCCATTTTTGTCATAAAAATATATCAGCTTGTTAACTAAAGCGAGTGGTATAAGTTTGTTGTTACAAAATTTGAAATATGTATGGTCATTTTCTTCTGTTTTGTTTTGCATTGTACACTACTCTGGCAAAGTGTAAAATATTTTCTGCCACAGTCATATCTTTCTTGGGGTATCGTATTAAATTTGTAGATTGTCACAATACATGTTGACGGAAGGGCTGTAACGCAATAAAAGACCGCTGATTTATGTGTTTCAAATTCACGTATTGCTCAAGGTCAGGGTCGAAAGGTCAACGACACCACCTGTTAAATGCCGCACGAACGGAAGCGAGTCAATTGTTGAAACGACGCAACCAGAGAAGGACAGCTGACTACCGTGGCCTGCAATATCATTTTTTATGCAGTGTCAGACAGCCACGACCGAATGTCTACACTGGATTAGCTCGAATCACGCGCGGAAGTAAGCGAAGAATTTGATTGGAAGACGGCGAAGGCACGAACGCTATGATTGGAGAGACATTACAAAGCTATTAAAGATTACGTCATTTTCTTATTACCTAGGCCAGTTGCGACGTTGTCATTTCAAGCGATCGTCACATGTTATTGTTTTGACTGTGAAGTTGCGGACGAGTCTAGATGCACCGTTTCAGACGAAACAGAACGTAAACACAGTTTTTGTGGGAAAAGAAGTATGATGGATTATGGGTATGCAGATTAGCAAACGACCAGTCGGCGCGCAGTCCATGTCAAAAAGTGCGGTACTATACTCAGCTATACAGGCACTAATTAATCCAATTTTATCTGCCACAAATCAGAGAATCGACTCACGCAAAGTGTTCCAGCGTGAAGACTGTTATTAAAAGGAATAGTTAATCGAAGTTTACAATTAACTACCGTAGAAGCAGCGCCGATGAAATTCTGAAATATATAGCTGTGATAATATTTAGCAGCCGAATCGACATATTGGACGTATGATATAAAATATCTAGCTAAGTCAAGCGTTTTCGTGCAGTTTTGTTGGTGCAATTCAGGCAACTAAGCTGTAAGTACATTATTTTCGTCAAATTAAGCTGTTATTGGAAGTAATTAGCGACGATTATCCGTAAAAAAAACTAACTCGGCAGACGTAGAAGCCATTTTAGCGCCAAAAGCACCAACGCATACAGGACAGTTACCAAAGTGGCAAGTAGTGGTATACAGTACCAGTAATCAATCTCAAATATTTATTCATACGACTTAATCAAGAAACGCGAGTGACAGTGACTAAATGTGCAATTACAGTCGTGTGTTGCCAAGACAGTGAACAGTGCAATTTGATTTAGCAAGCCGCTAAATGACCACTGGAGCAAGAACCATCACCTGCGATGGAATTTGGGGCACAAGCAGATGAAGTCCACAACCAAGAAGGAAGCCAAGGAAACAACGTTAATGGGGTATGTTCTTTTAACAAAAGGTTGAGCTCTTAAGAAATAACAAATCTGTGCGGCCAGAGACGGAAAGTGTCAATTTAAGCTGCTAGCACAGCAAGTAGTTTTTCTTAAGCCGTCACGCACAGATTTCGTTGTTATTTTTTTAATGTAATTGTTTTGTGTACTAGAATCAAGTCTAATGAAGGTGACCTGTGTTGAATCTAAGAGTAAAATCTCACACAGCCCATCAGGCGCATATATTAATGTAAGAAATAATTTGTTGTAAAATAACATGGATTTTAGCAGCCATTTTTGTCAGAAGCTTGGTAAGCTGTTTTAGCGGCAAAGTAGCGAGAGTACAGTACTATTCCCAAGTGGAATTAATTCATGTATGGACATGCAAACTGACTTGTACTCAGACATGTGTTCGTAAAAGGTACGCCTGAACATTTGTTTTTTTATACTATCTGACTGAACTGAAATATAGGCGGAAAGCCAATTGTGGTGTAAATGAACTGCCAAAGAGCAGAAATTTTAACGAATACTGTATTTTCACCAAAGACAGTTCAGTAAATGTTTATTCCCACCGATACAACCACTGCAGTTGTGTGAATCATTTCAGGTAAACCTGTGTTGGACTATTCCTTTCATTTTTGGAGCGTTGTCCAGACGATGTCTGTGGTTTAAATACTAGGCATCGTCTTGACAACGCTGTGTGGAAATAAAAGTGTGTATTTTCAGCTGATGAGCCCAGCAGTGCAGAAATGGTTGTGTAAGGATTGTACCAAGAGTACATAGGGTTGTACAACACACAGGTATATTATATTAGGGAGTTGAGTGAAACATATTCCATTACTCAGCGACAGCCGGTACAAGGGGCACGAGAACACTAATTAGCCGTAATACAAGTGTATATTATAAATTTAAGACTTGATTAATCACATGAGAGTTTGTGGAAAGGTGGTGAAGCCGCAACCTAGGATTGGATTTTTTTCTTTTCGTGTCAAACGCAATTTAGACGAATCTAGGGGCCTGGAGATTCAATGTATGGCAGAATTGAGCTGCTGAAGCGATCTCTGAATACATTGAGAGGAGATTTCGAACTCGAACCGGAACTGAGCTGAGCTACCGCGAGTTCACGCGGTATGTAAGGGAGAGTGTGCTACAAACATATTCATTTATGTTACACGCCTAAGAGGACGTTTCCTAAACGCATACTCTTAGGGGAGGCGTTCTACTTAAAGCAATTTGAGGAAGAACGTAGTCTACGTCGACGCGTCAGCGAACAGCTAGGTTATCGCTGAGGTGGAACCAGATAACGACGTAGGTGTGACATAAACTTTTGGCGCCGCAACCTGGGGCTTGAACTGACGCTAAGCAGCAACGGAGGGGCCAATACGAAACGTAGGGCACGCAGAAACGTTTGGCGCCCAGACGCGGGACTTGAGCTGAAACGTTGACACGAGAGAAAATACTCGACACAGTTTACGCACGGAAACGGAGCGTTGGTACGCCACAAATAAATTTCTGGCACACCAATTTTGGGGCCGACACTAAGCGTGGAGACAATAAAGGAAAAAATTCAGGAGCCGAAACGTCACGCAAAACTACGCAACGTACGCAACGCGACGCAGCGCAAGTGGTAAAAAGTTGAAAGAGTGTAAATAAATTAAGGTGACTTGTGTAGTAAGATAAGAAAATGTCTGAAACTGAAGGAAGTGAAGTGGCGAGCATACCGACTGAACAGACAGTTGATAAGGTAGACGTTATGTCTGAGACGGATACGCAAGGTAGCGTAGAAGTCGGAGGGGCTAAGAAAGATGTAAGACCAACTAGGAGAGGATGACAGCAAAAAGGTCACCAATAAAGAATGGTGCGACGAGGAAACCGTCCAGGAAGGCAGCCACGCACAGCAAAGCTACACAAGGAAGTGACAGTGATGGAGGGGCTGCAGCTCCCAGGTTTTCACCGTGGAGGAGCAAAAGATCATCAAAGGAAGGTGGAGAACCGGAGGGGCCAGATGCCAGTTTCAAGTCAGAGGACATGATGGCGAAGCTGGGTAAGATGTTGCAAGGACAAACCACATTGTTGGCAGTGCAAGCAGATGACCACGCCAAACACGTCTCGGCGCAGATGACGCAACAGATGACACAAATCGACGGAGTCATGACACAGATGAAGACGCAAATCGACGAAGTCACGAGAGAGATGAAAACGCAAATCGACGGAGTCAAAATGCAGATTAAGGACGTCAATACCAAGATGGTTGATCTGAAGAAAGAGAACGCCAAGGCCAGCAAGCAGGTGGAAAACCTAAAGGAAGGAATCAGCAGNCTGCACACCAAGGTTGAGATGTTTGGTGGTAGTTTGGCAGAACTTCAATTGGCACAGGATGATATTTATCAAACCATAGCGACAGAGGCGAATATAATGAGCAACAAGATACTGGATCTTGAAGACGAGAGAAAGAAGGAGATGGAGCAGTTGAAGAAAAGCTTTACCAAGGAATTGGCTAAGGTGAAAACAGCTGTGGAAAGTGGAGAAAAAGAGCAGGACGAAGAGGTCACCGCTCTGAAGGCGCAGGCAACCCAGGTCGCTGCACAGGCAGCAGAAAAAATAGAAGACGTGAAGAAGGAGGCAACGGCACAAGTTGCAGAAGTGAAGAAGGAGGTCGAAGCGTACATTGACGGGATAATGAACCAGGTCATAGGTCAGATCAAGGACGCAGAGGAAGGAATGCAGAGCGAAGTCGACCAGCTGTCATTCAGGATAGACGATCTGCGAAATATGGTGACAAAGCTTAAAGAAGGAAGAGATCAGAGTGAGGAGAGAAAGAAAACGCCTGCAAGGCGAGAACCAACTCTGATAGATTTTTTACCAACTGAAGAGAGGCCACAGCGGGAAGGCCAGGACCGTCATGTTTCTAAACGAGATACTAGCAAAAAGCAGGCAAAGAAAAAAACGCGACAGAATATTTCAGAAGCAGAAGGTGAGGAAATAGACAGTGCGGATGAGGCTGAATGGAACAAGCCAAAGAGAGGACCAGGTTACCTCAGGAATCCAGACAGTGGGTCAGACGCAGGTTTCAGTCGTGTGGTTGGCAAAGGAAGACCAGAAAAAGGTAAAACGGACAAAAGTCAGAGACGGGAGGAGGCCAATAGACGAGTGGACAGTTAAAATGACCCACAAGAGTATATGAGGCGATTTTTTCCGCGACGTGAATAAAAAGCATAACGATGTGAGTAAATAACTGTACCCAGGAGCAAACAGTCTTCAAAACTTAAACTATAACGTACTTTATCCTAAACATATTTGTTTTGAATGCACTGAAGCGGCGAATCCCGTAAGATTTCTCCAAGAAGTTGAAGACCACTATGATCAACTCCAGGTGCGAGTGACGCCAGCAATGATTGCCAAATTGTTGAGAAAGGACGCCAAGGTTTGGTACTCCACGATTCAACACAGCGTGGAGGAGTATGAACATTTGAAATGGCTGTTCCTAGAACAATTCAGAGGGTCTGATTGATAACTCTATCAGAAGACGTTTATTTTCTGCAAAGCAATAAAATGGACAGGCATTTACTGACTACTGTTCGATTTTAAGTAATCTAAACAGCATGTTGGAGTATCCAGTAGACGAACGCGCACTTATAAACATCGCAGTCGCCGGATGCGAAGATGACATGAAGCCATTTTTGTTTGGATGCGTGAAAGAGTGTTTTAACTTGGCAGAGCTCATGTTACAAATGAAAGATTTTCAAGAGATACGCAGAAGTAGGGACCCGCGCACTGATACAAGACACAAACGAGAATATCTGCCACCTATGCGTGTTTTAGCAACGGAAGTCCAGAAAGACAAAGTGAAGGAAACACGTGGTGCCAGCACACAGACGACAAGTGTACAGACAGTGAGCGAGGACGCAGGTATGCTCAAGGACAGTGAAATGGTTATAAAAATCGCGAAGGATGGAATCGCAACAGAAGTTATCAGAACTGGGATAACGAATGGAGCCCAAAACGGACAGATTATCGCCAGGATAATTATCGTGGACCAAATAATTATTACCGCGGATGGAATAACCAAA
>KZ882183.1:0-10601 GCA_003456935.1 Machilis hrabei
AGGTTAGCAATTCGTAAAAATTAGAATGCAGTTCAAATCTGGCTTCTACAAAAAAAAATATTAAAATCTAAATGTACACTTTTTTGCAGTTTTAGAAATTAAGACATCTTCATCTAGCCATCTAACATTTTCAACAATAGGCTACCTTGGTTCTTTTTTCCAACCAGAATCCACAACAAACACACAGTCATCGATCGTTATGCTTGTTTCTGCAATATTTGTCGAAAGAATGATCTTACGAACGCCACGCTTGTGCTTACTGGAAAGACAAAAAGTATTATCAGATATAAGCATTATAGCATGTCATGTGAAAGCCAAATCATTGAAACAAAAGAAACATAATTACACAAAAACCAGCTGTTGCTCTTCTGTTGGCAATAACGAGTGAAGTGTTAGCAGAACATACTTGTCTGGATCTGACTTGATCAACGCATTATTCTCTAGCTGTTCATACAGCACATCTATCTCTACCGTTCCTGGTAAAAATACCTGGAATAAATAAATAAAATAGGAGACAGATGGTTAAATGTTTTCAAGTATTTACCAGATACGCTGTAATACCTGATGTATTACCTCAGGAAAATTTTTCACTTTTTTCCCCCTTTTACCTTTTTCCACTTTAATTATTATGGTAATGTGGATATTAAAAATAGTAGTAGGCCTAAGGAGAGAAATTTTCGTAACTAACCTTTGGATATACTGGTAAGCTTAGAGGAGGTTTGTAAGCCTAAAAATAAATTAAACATTATTAATAAGGTGTTTATTTGATTTGCAATAACTATAAGGTGGTAACTCTATTTGCATTTAATAAAGGTAGGCCAGGTTACTTTCAGGCTAATAAGTGGTTTGAGCTTACATTAAATTTTATTAAGGTTCAAGTATGTCTATTGCAGGAATTGGTAAAGTCGGACGAGTTGTGTTCAGTATTATTGCCAGTTAAAACGTGTTACGTCATCTTAGTACGCGTTTTTTTNNAATAAAATTTANGTGTGATTTTTAACTTTTTTAATGGTGGTTTAATTAAAGCGGCAGTATTTTATTTGGATGCGGAAGGTATAATTACGTGGGGCAAATGAGTTTCGTAAATTAAATCATATTATTAACGTACTTAGTGAATTTTGAAATCTTACTGGTAATACTGAGTAAGGCGCGTTAGCCATTTTCAAAGTCATAATACGCAGCTGTCGGATGGCAACGTTACTTCCCAGACGTTCAAAAGATCCCCGTTGTAGAAAATCAGATCTCGTGAGTATGCTTCATGAAAATGGAAAGATCTGGAACCTGTTTGCAGCCTCTGTAGGCCCAGNTAAAGCTACAATGGTAGTTCACCATTTTGCCGCTAGTAGTCGCATGGTGAGGAGATAGCTAAAAATCCGGGAGAAGGAACACAGTTCGGCATCACCATAACTTGCAGCAAGAACTGCGCTGCCATGCTTCACATTAAATCTTATCAAAATTTGTTATGAGTCGACTACAGTTTCGTTTCCTGATGTGGTAGAGTGATTTAAAGTAATTTCAAAGAGTGAAAAGTTAGAAAATCGTAATTTCAACTTAAAATATAGATTTTGTGAAAGGTGAAAGTTTCGGCCGTATAGTTACCGAATGACGCCATCTTGGAAAATGCTGAGTTGGTAACGTATAAGTGTGTATTAACTTTTGGGAAAAGAAGAACTAAATTATCGCACTTCGTAGATGCAACTTGAAGTATGTGCTGCATTTCGGACTTTTACTTATTTTGGCTTTTATTAATGAACTTTCATTTTCATCCTAGTATTTGGCACGTGGTTAATCGAAGGCAAAGTGCAAGCCTTTGTTTGCACAATGTTATAAACCAGTACGTTTACGTGAGCCNTATTAACAAGGAAATTTTCAATCTTCTTGTCTCCGAAGTATTTTCCGGTTATTTACCACGTTGCCGTTTTCTGTGTGGTCACAACATTCAAGGATATTCAGAACTTGTAATTTTCTGTTCTTTAACAGTGTTGCCATTTTCCTTTTNTGGCAACATTCACCAAGACTTTGAACGGCNTTTTCTGTCCTTTCATAATGTGGCCAGATTTTAATTTACTGCAACATTCACCAAAAACAGGCAAGGAGTTAATACGTTAACTTTGGAGGCCTGAACGTAATTTTTTTTTGTAGAATCTGAAAGAATTTTCTGTCCAACATGCTTGTCAGTTTGAGTGTTTAATGCCACAATCCACATTTTTTTTTAGTACAACGGCATCTTATTATGTTTCACTTGACTCCACTAGTTGCTTTCTAGTTAATAAAAACAAAAACCTGACCAATTAACCATAANCAAGAATACATCGTTGATCTAAAAGCTCAGCTTTTCTGCCGAGTTAAACTGCAAACAAAATGCAACAGTTCATTGTATTGGAAATAATGTACGCTGTTACCACACTGGAAATGTTAACATCCACTTTACACATCTAATTATAAAAAATCGCTGTACTNACTATACTATAATTCAGTAGTACTAATTTGATGCAACCTGTCATAATGTGTCCTTATGTTTTAATTGACACTTTAAAGTATCGACACCGTGACCGAAAGATTTAGGGAAGTAATCAGACGTTAATTGTAAAAACATAAAACAATACACATCTATAAAAGAGCACATCAGATGGCGATTTTTATTTACCTCTTTATTGTACTTTTCAACATTTAATCTAACCTGTTCATTTAACTTAAATTCAATTTAAATTCTCCCAAACCGAGTTCATTTAATGGAAGAATCAATTATGTACATGAGAAATTTCATGTTTTTGTCTGAAGTTGTGTAGCTTAGTATTTATATACAGGGTGCAGGGGTCGCGCTGTGGCGAATTTTTTATTCATTTGGTGATTTTTTTATTTGCTTGGCAATGCTATACGATTCTTAAATTTATTTCTTTTAACATTACTGTAATATATATTTAGCCTGTTTTCTTTCTCCTACAGTACCAGCATCAATTCTGTCATATCCAAACGAAGCGTACCGCGAAATTTCGTTTCGCTTAAAACGCACATTTTTGTTTACTTACCAAGCTACGAAAAATTAAATTCGTATTAGCGAATTTAATTTTTTGTAGCTTGGNAAGTGAACGAAAATTTGCGTTTTAAGCGAAACGAAATTTCGCGCTACGCTTCGTTCGGATATGACAGAATCGATGCTGGTACTGTAACTCTCGCAAACTTAAACTGTCACTTGTATTGCGTCCAATCATCCCTTTTCTTTAAGTTTGTTAAATATCTACCATGTCTTGTTTAATACCAATAGTGTTATTTTATATACATGGCGACACTAAACATATTTTGGCGAAACAAATTTGTATTTGGCAAATGGAGTGGCGAAAGAAAAGGAAAAGCCAGAGCAACCACTGGGGGTGTTCACGATAAGTGGGGACAGGAAATAGCGTTGGGAGATTTACATTAATTTTACATTCTGTCAGAGTTAATGATCTAGGCTACCATAGGACTGCAATTTTGTCGTAATTCCCATGAGCGTAACACCCGCACAATGCACATGGACGATGCCATTTTTTTCTTAAATGGTAATTACTATGTTTGATTCCCGTATCATTTAAAAATGCTTATTCTACGATTTTTCGTTCTTAAAACACAGTTCATTACCCGGCCATTGTTGAGATATAAATATGAACAGGTTACGTAAGTCACCAAAACAAAATGTCACAACGTGAGAATGGTTTATTTACATTTATTTGTAAAATGACATGGAGCTATTTGATCATACGCTTAAATTGTGAGCCACCTTCTAGCACACAGGCTTCCACGCGACGCAGGAGTTCGTTCTTTGTTGCAGCAGATATCTGAACTGCTGTGAGCTGATGACATGCCATCGTATTCTTGTTTTAAGGTCTTCCAAGTTGGTGGCAGGTGTCGCATACACTTCGGTTTTAAGATAAACCCAAAGAAAATAGTCCAAAGGAGTTAAATCAGGTGACCGTGGAGGCCACTCGACTGGGCCTCGAGTTGCGATCGATTGATTACCAAACTGATCGTTTAAGTGTTGAACATCAGCATGTGTATTATGTGGTGGTGTTCCATCATGTTGAAAAATGAGCCGTTGACGCAATGCAATGGTATTTCATCTAACGGTAACTCACTGGTCAGGAAATTAAGATAGCGTTCCCCATTTAACGTTCCATCGTAAAAATGAGTACCAACAACTGTCCACCTACAAGACCACACCAAACATTTGTACCCCAAACTGCCTGGAAACGTGTTTCCATGTACCAATATGGTTTAGCATCNCTCTATTCTGGCTATTTTTTTCTTATTGATCACACCATTATTAGTGAATTTCGACTCCTCGGTCCATAAAATATAATTTAGAANTGATGGATCCTCTTNGTATCGTGTTATCAGCCAAGCAAGAAATTTTAGCCTCCGNTCATTATCCCCAGGGCACAAATGCTGAACCAGCTCAGGTTTGTATGCCGTGCAGCCATGACGTTTTAGAATCTTGTGAACTAAGCCTACTGCAATGCCTACTTCACTTGAGACATGTCTTACAGATGAAAGTGGATTAGCAGTGACATAAGCTAACACATGAACTTCTTTATCGTCATTCATTCCCCTTTGTTGATGTTTTGCAGGCCTAGTTGGCTTCCTAAAGTGGTAAAGAGGAATAGACCCTATTTTGCTTACTAAGACAGCAAACGTGCCCCATTCAATGCCTAGATGCTTCAACATTGTAATCATTGCCAATAGGAATCCAACAACAAATAAGCGGATTATTTTATGAAATTTTGTAAATAGCTTTTTCGAAAGCAGCGCCTGTATGCATCATTTTTTTCGCGTGAGAGAAATGGAGTACTTTACGTTTTGTTTAATTGTTCACATTCTATGTTTGATCGTCTGTTTTGTGTTGTATACGATGAATAAATGTATTAAGTTGCTTTGGTATGTTGCTTTTCTCATTCGTCTAGCACTCTTTGTTAGCTCGCAATGGCAAATTAAGTTGGCAAACATCGGGTGTATGAATAATTTCTGTTCTCAGTGTGAAACATATCCATTGAAGATGAAACCTTTAATATTCCAAATACATAATTTAAACTGTGTTCAAATAAATAAGTTATTTTTGGTGTGTATAACTTGTGAAAGTGGCGTTTATTTTATGCAATGTTTGAATGGTGAATTGACTGTATTTAGCAAGAGAGAATGTAGNTTTTTATTGGCCAAACTATAAAATACCTTCTTATAAACATGCCACTACGCGTATCATGAGCTTCTTGTTTGTGGTGTAATGTCATTCACATAAACTCTTTGTACATCCACCGTTGGAGGGATCGCTCCCTAAAACGTTTAACAAGCAACTGCGCCTGGCGCGTTCTTGAAAGAAAGAGAAGATTTAAAGTGAAAGTTGTTGTCGTTGTATTCAATTTGTGGTTTGATTAGCTTGACATGCAGTAAAACGTCATGGCTACAAGCTTGGCGTACAAACCTGAGCTGGTTCAGCATTTGCGCCTTGGGGATAATGAGCGTAGGCTAAATATTCTTGCTTGGCTGATAACACGATACAAATAATGTTGGACCAGCAATACTTCCCTTGCTTATGTGAGGCATTCGCCACTGTGGCAAACTGTTCTTAACCTTTTGAACAATAACAACATTAATACAAAATATCAAATATGATTTCATATTAAAATTAATCACTGACACCCATGTTACATATAAAATTTACAACTCACCAGAATAGCTCCTTCTTTCCCGTATTTGTGAGGACCCTTTAAAATCCAAACAATCACATTCTCTAGAAGATTGTAATTTATTTTTTCAGGATTTATATGGATGAGAGTTTTGAGCACCTTTGGATCACAGTCTGCAAGACACGTAACAGTATCAAGACATAGTAAATAAACAAAATATTTTTCTCAAAAAGAGAGATTCAGCAGCTTAATGTGAAGTAGCGAACAACACACTTGCGGGATATATTTTCTATACAAATTCCCTTTTTTTTTTTGTGTACTTGATGCCTATAATGCTTAGGTAAAGTATAGAATCACAGAAATTTTAGAAAACAGTAATATAACTTCTTATTTACCCGAACAATAAGCATTAGATTACTATTTCTAATTTCTGTTTAAAATCATCGGAATCAACTCTACTACCAAGGTGTCAAAACACAGAATTATGAGACACAATTGCTTATTGAAGCACAGAAGGTTTCACAATAAATCAAAGAAAAAACTAGAAGTAGATTTTCTTTTACACAGCTGTCTAAGATATGCACTGTTGAACTTCCAAATTATTCCATTGAAACTTTGTTTCACAATTATTTGACAAGCAATTGCGTATATTGTGTAACTAACACAATGTCCGTAAAGGCAATATGCAGGTGCTATAGTCACAACATAATACTGACTGTCATGTATGTACACATATTACCCCATACGTATCCTGCAAGTTATATGACAGAAATGCACATGCCTAAGACATAAAGTTTCTAAATTTACATGATTCCAGACTTGAATTGTTCTGGGGAAAAAATATAAAAATATACATTCATTTTATTTGTGCAATTTGTGTTACATGTGTGCAATAGGTTTCTTATTTAATTACGTAATGTATGTTTATTTGTTCTTTAGTACAACTAGTGGTGGGTAAGATGGAAATATTTCCCGGGAATGGAAACTTTCCAGAAATATTCCCAAACCCTCTTGAACATTCGCGAAAACTGGAAATATTCGTTTTAAATAGTGTATTTACATAGTTCAGTGCAATTATTAAGTAAAACTTTACATTGTTCAGTGCAATTATTAAGTAAAACTTAAAAAGACTCCAGAAAACTATCAACGAGTACATATAGTTGTACATTTTACAAGGAACTTGGCTAGCTTAAAGACTTTATCTAAATGCACATCACATTTATCTGAACAAGAAACACTGGTTTTATTTTTTTCTTGCTGAGTAACAATACTTAAAATACATTAGGACTAAGTCAATTAGCTAATATGTACTGCCATTATTTTATGAACCATTTAATTGTATGTTTGACTGTGTTATATGAGGAGCATTTATTGTTTTATTAACTGTATTTATACTATAAATTCTACAATTTTTTTTTTTAGATTTGTAGGTAAACTTTAGTGAACATGGGTTTAGTTTCTTGGAAAGAGAGTTTATTTAATAAGTTTGTACTAGGGCTGGCAGTTTCAACCGAATTTTCGGTTTTCGACTTTTTGATTTTTGTGGGGAGTCAATTGAGATTAGGGAACATAGGATCAGAAACGCCTCGTTTCGACGCTACATGGTGTCAAATGGTACCAATGCGAGGTCACACTGAAGAGCTTAACTAGNACACTCTTGTGAGGTCACAAAAGTACTTTTGATGCCTTGTAGCATCAAAACGAGGCATCTTCAAACCTGTGTGTTCCCCTCTGAAGTTATTCCCCATAGAACCATACGAACTCCGAAGCGTTGTCAGTGAACCAGAAATACACCTTGTATATTTATTTCAAATATGTTTTCTGTTAATTCATGTGTATTAACAACTTGTGACAGCCTTATTTTTGTTATTTGTGCACATAAATTAGAGCAGATATGTAAATTTAAACTGAAAAAAAAAATTAAGAACGCTGGATCTTCTCTAGAATATAGCATCTTCAAATCACTAATCCTTGTGCATATATGTGATTTCGGATCATGTCACGTATGTGGACGACATCGAATCCTCTCAACCCCTTTAACGTAGGTAACACTCCGATCTTTTATTACTACAACCTAGCCACGCCACTGTGTCCCAGACCCACAGACATATGCTGGCGCCTAATGCATTCGTCAGTGTGATTAAACAAACAGGGGACTTTTATTTGATAGCACACGATTTTGGTAGCATCTGTTGCATGTATACCCTAAACACTAAAGAATTGGGTCTCACAATATGATTACCGCATACATTTGATAATGTACAAATTACCGAAAACCATTACCTGAAAAAATCGGTTAACCGACTAATCATTGATCAACTTTTTCGAAAATCAAGTTAACAGTTGTCGCCATAAAAGTCGACTTTCCTCATTTAAAAGGCGACTTTTACGGGAAAGTCAACTTTTTAAGTGAAGATCGAAAATCAATTAATTAATCAATCCACGTTCTTAAGTCGATTATTNTCAACCTTAGTTTGTACACTTTTATGGTTGGACATGAAAGTTCAAGCCTGTTATTTGATTTCTACTGGGTCGACCTTTATTGATCTGCTTGTTTTGGACTATTGGATGTTGAAAGTATTTACAAAATTTGAAGAAAGAAAAAACATTTATTGATTTTGGTTTAAGTATAAACAGGACTGATGTGAAATGATCAAATCATTCAAATGTTTTTTGTTGTTTCTTTATTTTAACAAATTGGGTGACATGTGAAAAGTATGCCACCAGAATATTTTTGAAATTGGTTATTTTATTTTGATCATGTGCCTACTGAAATGTATGTACTACCTCTTGCAGTTGTACACTTTTGATGGAGTTCAGTTATGGAGAGACATATTAAATTTTTGTCTGTGTAGAATAAATATTAACTATTTTAAAACTTTGGCTTACTGGACAATATTTTATTTTCCAATTAGGTACATTTCGGTGTGTTTCTTTACACACCCAGAATCTACATCATATTGTAGAACCAAAATGAAACTAGAAACATAAACTCCTCCTTTCTTATACTTTGCCCACTTTACCTTATGTTAGTTTATTACAAATTGTAAATACTATAAAATATGTGTAACTCACATTTGTATCGTTCACATAAATCTTCCAGAGACAATTTTTTATCGGGAATATCATTATTCTTTCCCACAGGTTTTTTTCCAGCAAAACTTCGCAGTCTGTTTTCAGAAGTCGTTTTATCCATTTCGTAAGGAACATATTTTAATATGTCTTCCAGAAAGAGCGTCGTCACAGGAAATGTTCTTCCTGAATAAGAAACCATAGTACAGTACACATCATACAGTTAGGAACAACTTTCACGTTTTGTGTGAATCTACNGAATAAGTTANATAATAAAATAAGTGTATTCACGTGCTAGACATATCTGTTAATAATGCTGTGGAAGTACTGTAGAAAGTTAGGAACAGTCGAGGTCGTAGTCGTGGTATGGGACGCAGTGGTGAAAACAGACTAATCAAATATTCACCTATGCCTATAGAATGCGTTTATCTCATTTAAGAATTGTTTTTCAATATAAATAAACAAATAACATTTATAATTAAAATGATGTGGATAAGTTTTGATTAATCTGTACATAAAAATTATTAATTTTATATCGTCCCAATTCACAATGTTCCTACAATATTGTTTTTTGTACATCAAATTCGAAAATGTTCATACAATATTTCGTTTACATTATTTAAATATCCACACAATATTCTTTTTGGACGTAACGTTATCTGGACATTGTAGACCTTATCTGGATATCCATAGCATATTGCATGCTATGTGGGCACTATTAATATTTATGCCAAATCTGAGAAATTTAGATTAGTTCAGAATTGGATTTTATATTTATTGTTTAAGTTGAAACAACTTGAAATCTGGCTAGAAGTAGTCAGTTGCAACTACCGTTAATAAGTACTGTTACCCTTCATTGCAATATCCTAATTCAAATAGTTATAATATACACCATGTTGCAAAACTCGTAAGCCAAATTGAAACCACGGATTTATGGTAGCCTCAGGAACAATATGACGTAAGGAACCCATGTCCGGAAATTACTCATTCTGGCGCTACGTGTATCTAAAGTTTCGCATTTTGAAGCAGACATTTGGCAATGCCGCATCAAAGCGTGTAGCATGTGAGCGCACAGATTGATTTCCCGCTTGTACTCTGAAACCGTCAGAACTTATCTTATCGGCTGGTGTAGCTCAGCGCCTTCGTTTGTGCATCAGTCAGCAGGTATTCCGACTGACGCAGGTTCGAGTCCCGTTCGGATTTTTTTCTTCAACCGATCATTACTTTGTTTTCTCCCTCTTCCTCTTTTCCCCTTTCTTCCTTTCTTTTTACTGTCATTCTTTTTCCTTTCTTTAATTTAATCTGAACATATTTTGTAGACTATTGCCTTTTCCTTCTTTTGGGTTCTTCTCTGTTGCATTTTTCTAAATNTCTTTTCTGCAGTTAGGAACTGAATTTCTAAAAACAGATGTAAAAACTGTTTGCTCATTAAAAAAAATGGAAACGCATAAACGTACTTCTGCCATCTTATAACTGGTTTCCTTTTTAATGATTTTAGTCACATACTTTCTATTATAGTCACGAATAACCTAAGAGAATAATTTTTAAAGTCTTTATTTTTATACAAAGTGAAAAATTCAAATGTACAATTAAATAAAAGGAAGGGAAGGAAAAATGAATGACAGTAAAAAGAAAGGAAGAAAGGGGAAAGAGGGTGAGGGAGAAAAAAAAGAGTCCTAAAAAAGTAAGGAATGGCAAAAGAAAAAAAATCCAAACGGGACTCGAACCTACGTCAGTTGGAATACCCGCTGACTGGTGCATAAACAAAAGTGCTGAACTACGCCAGCTGCTAAGAAAAGTTCTGACGGTTTCAGAGTACAAGGCGGGGAATCAATTTGTGAGGTCACCTGCTAAATGCTTCAATGCAGCGTT
>KZ882194.1:8912-19942 GCA_003456935.1 Machilis hrabei
TTTTTAGACTTAAGTATTACTTAAGATTGAGTGGGAGCAGTCTTAACTTTTCTAACTTAAATACACTGGCATTTACACTTAAGTATTTTCTTGCAACGGAAATTCGTTGTTTTCAACTTAAGTCTATTTTTTATCTTAAGATTTTTCTTGCAACCCCTCCTTGATGTTTTAGCCGTAATGTTTGTCTGTTAACAGACGGGCTATTCTAACAGATGTACAAAAATAGTCATTATTGTGTAAGTTTAAATCCCACAGTTCTGACGTGTTAATTGTAATGATTGTGTCTTCAGTGCAGCGTGATTTGATTATTGATCATAAATTTGACATTTTGCCGAAAGTAGGTTCTTATAAATTCCAGGAAAATGTTTAGAGTCCACCAGAGTTGAACCTGACAACCAACGATTCGAGTTACAATGTTCTAACCAATATGCACTTTACAGTGAATGACCTATGAGATGATGATGCGTAATGATATCCGCATGAAAAGAAATTTGTTATAGTGTAATAGTTCACACCTAATACAAGCTCATTAGACTTANAGCCCTGTAATAACAGGCGTTTCAACAGACATTCAGAAAGTAAATCGAAAGCCTGTTATGCAGCATTTGTACCNTTGATAATAAGTGACTGCCCTAGAGTTATGCGTACAGTATGTCAGTATAAGTGGCTTACCTTGTAGAAAATAATTTTAACACAACTGAAAATATTACTTTACGTAATGCGCAGTTCAAATTCACATGTAAGTAATTTTTACAAAAATAGACACATGGCATTTGTAAAGATAAAAACTAAGTAATATTATAATCGTAATGTGACACAAACATTATTTATTTGTAGTCCCAACGNACAGATTGATGCGAACTGCTTCAAGATGTATCGACATCATATGGGTCAGTTCGTGGTAATGAACAAACGGTGCTTATTGAAGATAACTTACCTATCAGCATGTCAGATATACACAAAACTCGGGCTTGTGTGGGCATTGAACCTTTAACTTGTGTATAAGATTTAGTTGACTAGTCAAGTACTTTGCCCCTTTACTTATTATCAGAGATCATAAATTCAACACAAAGCCTAGTCCTGGGTTGGAATTGAAACCACAATTTCTGATGTACGCCCTGTTTTGTGCTCAATATATTTGTTATGTGTTGCTGTAAGATTACTTACGAAAACCAAACGAAACAAATTGCACTAATGACTTCAATTAGTATCTCGCAGTTCCGTTAACACCCTATTGATTCTAACAGATGTGTTTACAACGAGATTATCTAGTGCTGCTAATTTTTTTAGATCTTTATCCTCTTGACTAGACCTCTGCAGTAAACAGGCCTAGATTTTTAAAAGACACAGAACAAACTACGATTTATTTTANGTCATCCCCATTTGCAACCTGATGACGACTTAAATTTAGCATTCTGTGAACAAACAGACAATAGTATTTTNTTTTACACTTATGTCGTTTTAGATAAAAGTAGTGCGGAGCTATTAAGAACCATCTGTAACATTGATGAAATAAAAATGCTTAATATTATCTGTTGACCTCAAGTTATTTTTATGCGCTAAAGATTTTTGTACCATTCTGCAGGTATTGNAGTATTCGTTTCATTCANAAATGTTACAACGAAGTTTCCGTGTACACCATAAAAGGATTACAAAATGTAAAAACAAATATTTGTNTTTGTTTTGTTAGACTGATTCCATAAGAACGTGAACATTTTGTGTTAATAAAATTGATGCTTAGGTATGTTTTATTAAAATAAGAAACTTTTTTACTGCATATAGCAGGTTAATGTACACATATTAAATAATTTGTGCAACAGTATAAAACAGTTGTAAATATCTTAGTTAAAAAAATGATATTTTACTGTTTGAAAACGTTTGAGTATTATTGGAAGTAAGTATGTCCTTTAAAGATAATTGAAAGTAATGCTTGGCAATGATATAAGATGTGTTTAATTTTAATATGTGTGATTCATAATTCTTAATCCTTCTTTATTTACAAACACTGCAAGTTATCTCGTTTGTCGAATAAGAAACCTATAATTTCGTATCATAATTCACGTATNCTGTATTAGTGTAATTAAAAAATATATTGGTATAAAACCAGTACAGACCTATTTGCGACGTTTTNTTTATGTTGCACGACGTCTTATATTACGCTTGTGTGGAAACATTTTTAATATGTGAATAGCATGTAAGCCAATCCTTTGTACTGTGCAAGTACACACTATCTATATTTCTAGATACATTTCGAAGAAGCAAAAACTATTGTATTAGTAGTGGATAAGTTGTTTGGGAAAAGCATCCATAGCTCTTCAGGAAATTGTTATAACCCTCATATTTATACGCAGATGCATGTTCTTTCGAAAATAATAATAAATAAATTATCTAATTGATTTTAACATTATTGTCATGCATAAAAACAAACAACTAAGTTTGTACTGGAAATCCATATTTTATATTATTTCAGAGTAGTCAAGAACTACTTACACACGTGTAAATAATAAGCCAATTTCATACGAGGGTTCATTTGAGAGTTTTACATCACTCAAAAGGCATTGATATCTGAATTGTAACAAGGTGAAACNATTCTTAATGACGGATTGATTTGCACTCGCCCAATAAAGCAGGTCTGGGCACAGATTGCCTGACTGTTGAAGATAGAAGAACAGTTTACTTCGCAANCGTACCATAACAGTTCTGGCCACGCTTTCTCGGACCATTGAAGGCAGTTTCTGGTATCTATTCAATTCGTGCAAATCAACTTCCAGGTTCTAGTTTGCATCGAGATTGTTTTGTACCATGCATTTAAGAAACTCTCACCTNGAGGTACNATAGATCTATGTTACGTAGCAAGTTTAAGTTCTCATGTATATTTATGATCACATAAAAAAATGGTATCAGTAACACTTAGCTGTTTAGTGTTAAAGGAAAAGTTCAGTCTCTCAAGTTGCTGAGTTTTTGCTAACCCTCTTGCTGCAATGGCTTCTTCAAAACNCTCTACGAAAACTGTTTATTTCTAGATTTCTATTTTTAAAAAGATCCTTCTCTAATGAGATATTTCGCAAATGATAAATTGATTGTTATAAATTTACGGTCCCACTTTGCTGACATCTTGGGTGTAATGGAGACCCTTTCACGTCGCAATGACGCTTCAGAACGATTGCCTTTTCAAACTTACTCGACTCCTAGTTAGAGGTGTTTCTTTACGTACCTCTCAGAAGAAGCTTACGGTCGTACTTAAGTGTAGAGCGCTTTACAGACAGGCTATACAAATGAAGTACGGAGCGTTTACTATCTGCGGATAAAGTTTGGATACTGCAGTTTTTAACTACGTATTATAGTACTTAATAATACTATGATATATNTTTGAGTAAACCAAAATACAGGAATTCGGTTTGTATTCAAACTTTATATGATTTCGCGTGCAATTTGTAGAATTAACTACATATTTCATTTTTAAAGATTTAATCCAAGTGTTGTTTCAAAGGATGTCAGCATAAATTGTTTTTAGATTCACTACTTACAAGATTATAGCATACACACACACATTAGTTAGAAGTTATTCGAAAAAATATGGCAGTTTAATTTGTTTACACNGTTTGTCTAGTGTGTTACTTGTCTGAATTTGCTTAGGTTATCTGAATTCAAAGCACTAAGTTGACGTGTGAAGTTACTGTTACCAAATTTGAGGAAGATGTTCATTTTTTATCTGCAAAATGTTTTGTGTACTCATTTTTGGNTCGTGATCAAACCGAATAAGTCGACGTGACTAATTTTTATTGAGCTGATCTCCACTTACAAGGAAACCTTTTCCACTTTCAAGCTGAAATTAGGGTTTTGTTATTTTGAACGGAAAGTTGGAACAAAAAACATTATACAGGGTGTTTATAAAATGTGTACTGAAAATTGGAGAGTGGGTTCTTTGGACCTAATAATATAATTCATTTTTTTTAATTTTAGACGTCTCAGACCAATGGAATAGCCGCAATTAAGTGATTATTATGGCTAACCACGAGACGAGTAGCCAAGTATCCGTCAGAATTGCCAACTATGTATCGGAGCAGCGTAAGGAATTCCAACACATTGGCAGTCAGAAAACATTATTTTAAACAAGACATTCGTAACCGTGCTCTCTAAGTGGTTCACATCTAATGCATGAGGTAACTGGTTAAGTCTACCCTCAAGTCCCTTGTTCTTGTATTTCGTTTTCCAATAATTTGTTTAATACCTTTATTTTAACATAACACAATAGTTAAACAGTAGTTGTCCTAATATGCTTTTTTTGCACTGAAACGTAATCAACACATTTTGAGCTATGTAATGCCCAAACGTTATTGTATACTTATGAGTGTACATAAAGTGTGTATATTCCTAGGTGAAAAATAAAACGAAAATGTAAAAAAAAAAACATTTTTTGATCTGAGGCTTTCTTGTCGTGAAAAATGAAATTTCCTCAACCTTCAGTGTGACATCATTCGTCGAATCGTAAATTGCATGTACTTTAGTGTTATGAAGGTAAGCTTATCTGCATGCGATCTCTCACAAACACTAGTTAGATTTCGTGATTTNACGGTAACGATCGAGGCTACCATGCAAGGGAGCAGCGTTCTAGCCTCACAGTGGATAATTTGTTTGAGCCACGTTGTTGTTGTGAATTGAAAGGTACAATCGTTGTGTTTGTGAAACACATGCTAAATATGATATGTACTTTGATTGCTTATCTTTTATGTTATTAATTTCCCTATGTCTATAAATAGTCCATAAACTAAAACAATTAATGACAAGAACAATCAATGTCTTGAAAACCAAGTACATTTTGGGAGCCAAAGTAAATTGACGTTATCAATCAGCGTCAAATGCAAATTTACAACGCTATTATAACAATCAAATTTCGAACTCCTTACCCGGCATCTATCCCATGTACTGTGCGTGATCCCGTAACATAATCACTAACGTAAGTTGGTACTTTTCCGTGCTTATGCGATTGAATCCTGCATCAAATTATAGGATTTTGTTACGATCAGAGTACAAAAGTAATATGTCAATAATAAATGTNTCTTGGTTACAACGTAATCATAACGTCTCGTTATTTGTTTGTNNGCACTCATAGCGTAGCTCTGACGTGTTATGTTTTCTTGTGCTACATAATAAAAACAANCATTAAGCTTAGCCGCTATGACCACAATATGTTCAATGCATTAAGTACAGTCCTACTCAAAAGTATTTATATTTAAGCCAACTTTTTTCTTTCAAGGCAATTTAATTCTACACTCACCCAGAACTGTTCANCTACTCAAAAGCTATAAGTTAAGCCCCAATTGACATCAATATGTTCAATGTATTAAGTACAGTCCTTCTCAAAAGTATCTACAATTCAGCCAAATGTTTTTCTTTNGATGCACTACATTGAACATTATTGTAGTCGNTTGGGGCTTAACGTAAAGCTCTTGAGTAGAGGAACAATTCTGGGTGGGTGTAGAATTAAATTACCTCGAAACAAAAAAGTTGGCTGATCCGATTTTTTTTATGGCCAACTTTACACTGGTTACATAATTATTATACCACAATTTATTTATTGGACTTTACAAGGCAGTTGCACGTCAGGTAAATGCAGGTAATGCTACTGTTTAGAATACGTTCAAAGAACAACAATTAAAGTCTTACCATGTTCAACGTGTACAGAAAGTTTTACCTACGGGCTTATTTTCACTAAGTCCATTTTGTCAGTGTCTAAAGGATCGTTGTAGGGAAGAGGGAACGTTTATTGATAAAATTCTTATGACTGATGAAAATTGTTTCACGCGTGATGGAATATTTAGTATATATAATAAGCATGTGTGGGTGGAGGGAAATCCTAATTTCAAAACTGATAACCATTATCAGCACCAGGTTAAATTAAACGTATGGGCTGGCATTGAAGGGAACGAGTTAATAGGTCCTCACGTTCTACCAGAGTGGTTCGATGGTCCTGCCTACTTGCAGTTCCTACCATCAACATTACCTGTCCTGTTGGAGCAGGTACCTCTTCAAACGCGCCAATTTTTTTTTTCCACGATGGTGCATCCCCCCACTTCACTGTCAACGTAAGGAAGTGGCTGCATGACACATTCATTGGCTCTGTTCACCTCGAATCCCCAATAAAATGGCCTCTACGTTCACCGAACCTCAATCCATATTACTTTTATTTCTAGGATCACATGAAAACAATAGTGTATTCCGAACCAATCGTTTCTCAAGATCAACTGTGGATTCGAATTCATAATTCTGCAGAATACATCCGCAACACTCCTGGAATCTTCAACCGAGTGTTAGGGAATTTTGTTTAGACGTGCTGAAGCATGCATCAATGCAAACGGCGACCACTTCCAACAATTAAGTTAATATGTCAACTATTATGTTTCCCCTTGTACTTGAATGTATTGGGGTTTGTTTTACTGTACGGACTTCTTGAAGACATAGAGACATTAATAAATTGAAACATAAGTAATCAAAGTACATATCATGCATAGCATGTGTTTCACAATTCACAACAACAACGTGGTTCAAACAAATTATCCGCTGTGAGGCTAGAACGCTGATCCCCAGTATGGTAGCCTCGATCGTTTCCGTTAAATCTCGAAAACTAACTATTGTTTATGAGAGATCGTATGCACATAATCTTACCTTCATAACAATAAAGTACAACTTACGATTCGAAGAATGACGTCACACTGAAGGCTGAGGAAATATCATTTTTCACGACAAGAAAGCCTCATATCAAAAACTGTTAGTTCACGTTTTTGTTTTATTTTTCACCTAGGAATACACACGCTTGGAGTTATAGTAAGAAGGTACCCATATATACGATTTGCTCACCTGTGACAGAGTAATAACTGTTTCCATTCTCTGCTTGGGTGACGCTGCGAAACCTACGTTCTTCAGACGATCAGCACACACTACGATAGACTCGTTGGCACATTGGCGAACCACTAAAATTGTATGTAGTTTAATTGACCTAGGTTCCAGTATTGTATAACGTTTGATTAACTTCCACTCTTCTGTGTGCTTCAATTCTAAATTTTCTTTTACGTACTGAGATGCGTTTCGTCGAAACTTTNATCTTACTATCGTGATTTTCTGTTTAATTGCGGCTAAACCATTGGTCTGAGACGTCTACAATTAANAAATGAATGACATTGTTGGGTCCATAGAACCCACTCTGCAATTTTCGGTACACATTTTTAAACACCCTGTATATCCAAAATAGTAGGCGCAACTGGCCAGACGTTTGACCTCCAGGTCATAAACGAAATTTAATTCTGTAAAAATGACGAGAACTTCTAAGTTATCTAACTGTTGTAGTGGATACAATTCCAGTGCTATTTTTAACTTTTCTTGTTCATTCTTGTGATCGCTGGTTCGATCCCAGTTACCAGGTGGAAATTTGTATCGCTCTGTTTGTGGGATTTTAGCTAGAAAGTGTTTTTTTATTATTGTTTGTAATATCTTTGTGTTGTATTTTCACTTGTAATTCCAGTTTGTAGCAATAATGGTACAGATACGCTCACAAGCTTGTACTTTGACTGAAGGAATATGCAATATTGTAAAAAGATTGCATATAACTTGCACTCATTACATTTGTTTAATTGTGATTTCATTGTTAATTATAAGAACTGCTATGTTTTTTAACGTTAACTTTTATTTATCATAACATTAATAACATATTTTGATTACAAAACAACAAAAAAACACATATCACCCGTCTAATATATATATATACCTATTGCTCGAAACCAAATACTAATACAAGAAAGGAAATAAAACAGTTTAGCAATAATCACTAACTAAAATCTAACAAACATTTTAACAAAAATTTCCAACCGATGACTGTGATCGAACGAGCGATATCAAGAACGATGAGGAAGAAATAGCAATCACACTGGAACCGTATCCACTACATTGTAATGTATACAATATGGATTCGTCGACAAATCTCAGTTATTCAGAGTCGATGATCAAGCGAGAAAATTGGTGTATGTGAGAATTAAGTAATTGTGTTAAACTTGCAAATAATTGCTTACATTTGTGAGTAGTGACCGAAAATACTTTACAGTTTTATGTGGATAGCACTAATCACTGATCCCGCACCATGCAAGAAGTAGTACGAAAAACCACTTTCATATTTACCCAATCAGCCGCAGTGCCATTATAGACAAGTAGTTGTGGCAACAAACTATACTGATGGTCGATATGCAACCATCAGAAGTAGTTGCGACAACTATTTATTTGATCTAGTACCCACTTTTTTCTCTGTGCACTTCCACAGTCACAGGACAAATCTATATTTAAACATAATAATTCAATCAGCAAGATTAGTAAAATAATGTTATGTTTATAATGAGCATGCAATTTTATGTTATTTGGTTATATACCCAAGTACTGCATTAAATGATGATAAGTGGTGTTTATATATTATTAGCACAAGATGGGTAATTTAATGACTTAATAATAAATGCACTATCACAGAGACTGACATGAAGTACATTCACAATTCCCAGCCCTGTGTGGGACTCGAATCCATGACTTCTGGTGTGAGAGTTGCTGACTAACAACGAGCAGTCAGAATCGCATTAGAAGCATCGCACGGATGCAGATTGCTAACGTAAAGAGTAGTTATTAGACGCCACACGCTTGAAACATTTTTAATGTTGCAGGACTGCGAAAAGGCTTCACATGATACTTGTAGTACAGCGCAGGGTCTATTTGACATTGAATATCTGGCGTATATGTTGAGCATCTACTCTTTTTGTGTTTTGCATCTGACGTTAAGTAGACATATTGTTTATGTGTGTTGCCTTTGTCCTTTTGTTTTCAAAATCTGATGCGGGAAACATGAAATGAGATTAAAATAGGTGGGCAGATGTTAATAACAAATCAAATGATGTGTTATTAGAAACTGTAAAAAATTAGCTTACTGAAAAAATAGCATCCAACTGTGATGGATTACATTATTTTACTTATTAAATAGTTGTCTGACTTTTGTATTTCCTTTTCATGGTGGAGCACCATAGTTTTTTTGTTTTAACGTATACTTTTGTTTGCTTCTGTAATTATGTGTGCGCTTTATTTCGGTTTACACTCAAATCATCTTATTTTTACTGACAATATTACCAAGTATCAGATTAAAATATCATGTTCAATATATTTTTAACAAAGAGCATTACATTCATTCTGACAAATATATGCGTTGATGTAAAGGACAGACGTGTTTCTGAAACTTTGAGTTAATTAAAAAAAATGGACAACATATTTCTAATCTAGAGTACCTAGAAATGATATAGGTGTTAAGTGCTGTTGATCTAATGATCATGGTGTTGTAGATATTTATACAGCGCGTTTACCGTAACTTAAATGCCCCCCTAAAAATGTGGACCTAGTTGCTTTTAGATACTAGGATCGAAGTTGATGACTCATACCGACGTTTCTCAACAAGAACGTGGTATTGTTGATTCAGTTTTGCAAGAACCTTGACCAACATTCACATTTAACAAGACTCTGAAAGATGATGAACACAATATGGAACACTTAATCTTTCAGNTAATTATTTAGCTAATTTTTGTGGTCACAAAATATTTAAAACGAACGCTCTACTCCTAGGTCACACTACTTGTCGCNACATGCGCACCATTCTGAGGATGAAGAAAGCTGTTTAATCTAAGCAANTGGNGGAGTGTCCGAAGGCGGACGTCGTGNTGCTAAAGATCAAAATCACTGGGATTCATGATTTGACTACAGAAGCTGACTTCATGATGGCTCAACAAATTCAACGTGTCGACGGCATCGTGATCGTCCCACTGGTTGTCAACACCAATTGGATATCAGCTGCTTTAAAGGCAGTGATGCTGGATAAGCTGGGGCACTGCAACACAAACGCTTGTTCATCGTGGTGCTAACAAGAGCCACTTCCATTTACATGCGTGGACACAGACTGAGCCTCGAACTCAGTCTCCAACTCCAGTGACCGTTGACAGGACTTCACAGGCTGTGCCAGATGAGCCCGAAAGAGCAACGAAATCGTCCAAACAAGTAATCACNTCACCTTCAGAACCNCAACCAGCAAATCGAAAGAAAGATGCTAAACCAGCAACTGCAAGCAAGGTTTGAAAGCTGAACCAGGTCACTGAATACAATGCAGTGATTACCCGTGTGGCGATGCAGACTTCAATTGCAGGAAAGGGAGCTCTCACAGTCAAACACTTCAAGCTCAAGAGGTGTGTGAGAGTGTTACCTAAATCTAAGGTCAGACATACGACTTTCATTCCCATGTTCTTCAACAATGAAGCTGATGCTCGTTGCATGCAGGAGAAAGGTATAGAGATAAAAAAAAACATTCTGCATAGAGCCAAACCATCTCACCCTAGACCCACACCGAGTTATTTGAGTCTTGGCTCACAAAGTGTGTTTCAGCATTTTCCTCGCCAGTTTTATCTTATTCAGTACTATCGTGTTTACATCATTATTACCGTCCTCAACTGTTATTTGGCACAAGACCATAAGGAGGTCGGTAACTGTGTCTCAATGGTCATTATTACTGAATATGATTGCTGTCCGTCTATGAACGGACGTTAATTATTAAATCCGAACCGAACCAAACCACCACCACAGATAAGCTACTTCTGTGTACTCCAAGTAGCATGTGTCGCTTATTTGCGGTGTTGAGTGGTGTCACACTGAAAACATTTAAGAGTGTAGCGTGCAAACAAATCACCAAAAATAAAAAAGTATCTACCATTTTGATTTTGTTTAGTTTATTGTATCAGTTCTGTGTTTTTTGGTGTTAACCTATCCGGTCTTCCGGTATACACATTAGCAGTAACAAGAACAGAATCACCAAGAATAACAATAAAACAACATTTACAATATCAAAAGCAGTGATTTTAACAAGAGCTCTAAAATAAACAAAAACAATGACAGAACAGGAAGAGAATCAGTAATACCAACAGAACCAGACACAGTAAAATTGTTAGTAATATTGAGAGTAACAACTA